>BLSH010438269.1:1030164-1054914 GCA_018402905.1 Glandirana rugosa | reverse complement strand
TCACAATTACATATCCGACTAATCCTTATAGACAAATAAACACTTCGAATCTTTAAGTTATATCCATCTCTTTCCTCTAATAGAGAGGATACCAGATACACCCAATCTGCGAGCAACTTGATAACCTTTAGATACACCCCATAACACATCTTACTATCCAACAACAATCAACCTCTTCACTACTCATTCTCTTCTTACTCTCCCTTTCACCCTCCTTCCTCCTCTACTTCCCTCTTCCTTCGTCTCTTCTCTCACCAGGGATCTAGGGGGCGGGGCGGTAGCGCGGGGCAGGTGGGGTCTCATAGTCCTCGAGAGACTTAATAAGCTATCTCTTACTCATCACTTCTCCAACTAACAACAACCTATCATTCTACACAATACCCCACATAGATTTCCAATAGTTCAACGAGCGTCTAACCCACATAGACCATAGGAGAGATAATCTCCTTTCTCTACCTATATTGAATTTCTAAGCTTCACAAATAAACAGATATTCCTAATCAGCCTATACATTAACACTTTCAAATAGTTAAACCCTCTTTTATACCAATACCATCTGTACGATTATTAATATAAATATTGTATTGTATATTCTAACATTGCAAAGTAGAATGTGAATGCACTGTTCCTTTTTGCTACTTAATTATGCTGGTTGTATTCTTATGTATTTTACATTTCTCTTCAATAAAACTTTATGGAAAAAAAAAAAAAGAAGAGTCTGATTTCACAGTTTTCACTGGAAACGTTGGTTGTGTATTTGCACATATCTGAAAGGTTACTATTGCACTGCGACTTGGGACTTTATATTGTCACATATGACACTGTTTGCACTTTTATTTATTGTGGTTTATGATACATTTGTATTCATGTTTACACAATGGTAGTGTTACACTGTATTATTAGTTATTGTTAGTACTAGGAAGAGTGTTTTCACCAGTAGTGTTAACAGGCTCCCGTTAGATATGCAAATTTTAAATATTTTTTTTGCGAGGTTGTGCAGGTTGATTTTGGCAATTTTTTTTTCAACTACAAGATCTGCCAAGTCCCGAAAACACTGCTAAGCGTCAGATGCCGAGGGTCCAATACATATAACATTTTCTTCAGTGTGTGCAGTGAAGGGCTATTTAAATGACTGTCATAGAGAGTTTTTAATTAGAAAATATTAGTGACTACACCCACGCTCAGTGAATGTTGTCACTCACATGAACTGCTAAAGAAAATCAAGTACTGTAAAGCCAACCAAAAAGTACAAAGGAGCAAAGGTACAAAAAGTAAGTAATTAGCTTTTAGATTTACAGCTGCTAAAAGCTGTATGCTGACTGGTTGCTGTTAATGAACATCATTGCTCTTTGCAGTGTCATTAAATAGGCCAAATGTCACAAGGTATATTTCCCACTTGCCATTACTGACAGTACCTCTGTCAGCTCGGAAAAATATGCCAGTGTAGAGATTTAATACACTGATCCAAGGAAAATTTGCATACAGTATGCAAGCTGTATAATTATAAGGAATGGTGATGTGTAATTTACCTGTCCATGTGTTTACTTCCAGCTGCTGAAGCTGGAATAGCAGCTCCAACGATTATTGCTGTATGTGTAATGCTATGTTTCATGCAAGACATTCTCTGGGCATAAATGTCTAGAAATCATAATTTTTCAAGACTTTCCTTAAAAAAAAAAAAAAAAAAGTTACTTTGAAGTTAAAGCTGAACTTCAGGGATATAAAAGCTACCCTAGCAGTACTCCCTCCCCTTTTACCATTAGAAGTATTTTTACTTACTATAACCTGCACACCCTCAGGTCACCTGAAGCCGATTTTTTTTCAGTGCTCCAACCAGGAGTCACAGAGGGAAGAGGAGAGCGCTGACTGCCAGGTGAGGGAGGGCTAAGGTCAGTAAAACCAAAGCAAATATGAGCATTTAACCCTCGCAGCATGGTGAGACCCTCACTGCAAGGGTGGTTATTTCAATTTATGTATTGAATTTTTCTGTAATTTTTATGTAACCTGTTCATTAAAAAAGGCCAAAATGAACAGTAGATCCAGGGATATAATAATGTAGACAATTTATATGAAAATCTCTGTTTTCTGATAAAGGTACTTAGGCCCATCCATTTATATTCGCCTGTAAAGGCACCCATCTCATTTAAGATTCAAAAGGTAGACTTGATATAGGGCAGTGCCAAACTGAGTTTTGCAATACATTCAAAATGTGCTTGTAATTTCAACTGCCCATAGCTCAGAAGCTACTAATTATTTTGTCACATAGTTTTTACTGAATGTTAAGAGACTTTGTCACCAACTTAAAGTGGAGTTTAACTTGTTTTGTAAGTTTATTAAAAGTCACTTTAAATAAACAGCCACTAACCTGTTCCACGGTCCAGTGATGTGGCCACATGAAGCCTTGCCCCTCTCCCCCTCCTCTCCATGGCGCCGTCATAGCAACTGTGGGCACCTGGCTGTGACAGCTTGCGGCTTCACGGCCGGGCACGCACTGCGCATGGGCAAGTCGTGCTGCGCTCTCCTAGTGGTTAGGCAATCTTCTGAGACCTGTGACGTGTCACAGAAGATTGCAGAAAGGGAGGGGTCACTTAGGGGGAGAGGAGGAGTCGCCTAGGCAGCGAGAAGATGGAAGAAGGAAGTGAGACAGGGAGTACCTGTTAAGGCCAGGTACCCACTCCTCCCCCCAAAAAATGACATGCCAAATGTGGAGTGCTTAAAGCGAAAGTTCAACTTTTGGGTGGAACACTGCTTTAACAAGCGTAGGTAGAAGCACATGTAGCACCTTCCTAGTATAAGATGCTGGGTAAATTATGTTTGACTCACTCTGTAATCAGAGGAGCAGTGACCGGTTGCTTCGGTCTGCTCATGGTTTCACAGGCTGAGGATTTGTTTCCCCTATCTCTTAAAGAAGCTTCCAGAGGTTAAGGTGGGAAATTTCAAATAAGCCTGCTAGAGCTTCTGACTTCACATTCAGAATGACAGCACTCAGCAGCAGTCTCAGGGTTTTTTTTGGATGTCTACACAAAGAAGGGCCTTACAGGTAAATGGCATGCCTAAATATAATGCACATATAAATGCAGAGGAAGATTAATGGTCTGATGACAGGGCCGTTTTAGGCATTTTCTCATGTAAACGCACTTTGAATTGTCTAGGTTTGTGACAGGTTTACTTTAGTTTGCAATTTAGCAATTGAGCTACTAACATTTACCAGAAAGGTGGTCTCTATCTCTGTCTCTATCTATTTCACATAGCATTTTTAATTTTTACAAGGCTAAAATTGGAAATGATCACTTCTGATGCTTTGGAACCGCACCTTAAACTCATTGTACTTGCCAAAGGCGTGTTTACAGTGTGATTATGGCGCACTTCTGGTGAGTTTCCACGGAAGTGAATTGAGGCGGTTACAAAGCATTAATGCCTGCAAAACTTAGCAGTCAGTGGTAATTTTGTCTAGTCGCAATTTGAGGCAACAATAACAGTGAGAACATCTCCATTCGCTGTCTGTTTTAACAGTTTTTAGTGGCATTGATAGGCAGCCAAGAAGCAGTAAAAACGTGACCCAACTTCCTATTTTCAACACCTGTGTGAAAGAGCCCTAAATGTTGATGTTCTATCCAGCATCTCAGTCAGTTCTTGAGGTGAGTTGGAAAGCAATATGTGAACTACATTTTTTTTACCAGCCTCCACCCCAATAAATCAGAATGCTTGCCTCCTGGTACAGAAATAACAGGAACATTTCAAATGAATAACAGTGATGTGTAGAGGATATTGCGGAATAACACAACCAATGGCATCTGTGTGTTCTACCCCAGTGATGATGTAATCAATACGGTGAGCCGGTTCAGGGAAAACTGCAATGGTATGGAAAGGCATGTACCACCCATATTGTTTTTAATTATACTAACATGTCTTGCTATGTGTTTCAGCTCACATTATTTCTCATTAGCTTCTGATTATGGGAAGTAGCATAGGAACATTCTGTGCTCATTATTTATTAATGCAATTCAAAGACCTAAACTGCTTAGTGACCACCTTATAATGACACATTTTAGACTCTTTGCTTGACATTGCCAAATAATATTCTTTGTAAAGTGCAGTTTTGTGCATGGAGTTTTTACTCATTAGGAAAGGCACACAAAATATATATTGCTTTCAAGATAATTCATTTTATATTATAATGTTCTTTTAAAATCCATTGGGGAGAACTAAGCTGGATTTTTTACATGGTGAAGCATAGAAAAGCTTCATCCATAATTCCCTTTGAAAGCAGTGTCTTGACTGCTATGGAAATCCTGACACTCTATTGGAATATTATCTTCTATCCACTTATACTATTTCATGGTGTTATGTACTGACTGACAGTTAGCTTCTCTCTTGCTTATTTAATTGCTTATTCTAATTGTATTAACCAAGGTCAGCAAGTTGAAATCAATTACAGCATTAAGAAAAATGTATTTAAAATATTACTAGCTTTTGGGATTAAGGGAAACCTTTTCCTGGGAGAAATGCATAGGATGTTAATACCGAAAATGCTAGTTGCCTGACTTTCAAACCAACTCAGTGGTTTCGGAAGCTTCAATGGAGTCCTTCAACTGACTTATCAGTCAGATTTGCTCTATGCTTTTTCCAGGTTAGTAACTCAGAAAGTAAAGAAGCCAGAGATAATCAAGCATTTTTAAAAGAAGGTCAGCAATCTCCTTTCATATATATTTCATTTAAATTGGTTTTATTTTAAATATATTTAAAAAAATACAAATATTCATGGAGAGCAATAGTAAACAGAAAATTTACAATTAAAGTAGAATTATAGGCAAAATGTTTTTTTTTTCAATTTTGGATAGAGTAGGGGAGGGTTATAACTCCCGTAAGATTTATTTTTGCATTATCCCATTGGTAGAATTCAATTCATTTCCTGTCACAGAGCCAAAACGGGAAGTGAGAGGAAATCCTCAATTAATTTCCTGTCACATAGCCAAAACGGGAAGTGAGAGGAAATCCTTGCAAATTAAAGCAATCTCTTGGGGATCCCCAGGTCACCAGGACCAGTGTCCCCCTTGGAATAGTTCCCCTCTACTAATTTTCTGGGGACAACCCAACATTTGGGATTTTCTTTTACTTTCACTTTCAATGAAAATGGTAGTATTTAACCTTCAAGCATTTGGTCATATAACCTCTCGAAAAGGACCACAGTACTGGAACTACAGCTTTACACTTGGGATTAAAGGCTGCACAGGCCCAATCTGTGGTGTGAATTGTCTCTAGCCCAAACTAGCCCTGCAGAACCACTATAGCTTATGGAACAAACACACTGTGCTTGTATTAAAAGTGTGTAATTTTACAGGGTTTCTACTAAGGTAATTTGCATTGCAATTGTCAGAACACCCCTGGCATTCTGCCTGCAAGGTTGAATGAGCCCTAAAGAGAAGGCAGCGGGATTGCTCCAGAACCCATTTAGGCAGCAACCACCAACAGAAGGGTCCTGGGCAGCCTCTGAATACAGATGTGCATTCTGACAGCCATATTGTGGCCTAGTCTACATTTCCAAAACTTACTGTATATCCTATAAAACTAATGGAAACTTTGGACCCAGGAATTAGTTTTTTGATGGCTATATGCACTGTACATGACTGAGGAGTTCAATGTAATATTAATAATGAAAATATCTCTAATTGTTTGAAAAAATGGCCCAAATACACCATTCAATAATGGTTTTAAAGGACATATGACAGGTAAGGAGAAGGGATTACACTTTAGAATTACCAGTATGAAGAAAAGGTTGAAAGATAATATAGTGGAGATATATTCCACTACTTTTACACGTTCCATACTAACGCATTAGACTGTAATCAGCCTTACATCATTTGTCTTTTTGTTTTTTACCAAAGTAACTGCCGCTTAAGGGCAGTTTTGCAACAGATCACTGCAAAATATTGCATATTTTTATAATGAGGCATTTAAAAAACTTTAAGGAAAAAATACAAAGCCTCTATGCTGCTCTAAGTGCAAGCAGCCCAGCTGTAAAATGCATTGTCTCTGAAAACAGAGCTGACAGGCTTGAAACTAGAAGTACAGCAGCAAAACATCAATCAGGTGTGCAAATTGATTACATACTGTTGACTTCAGAAGTGACTAAAAGCATTTTATCCACACTTTAGAGCACTATAGAAAAGTCATTAGCTAAGACGTAGAATGCTGTGAATGACATTATCCAGTAAGTTCAGTGTGATCCCTTAAGTTGCTTAATGTGGTGTTTGCTCTGATAATTGTGCAAAGTAGTACACAGCTTTGCCATTTTCAGACACTGTAGATGTTTGAGGCAGAGGTACACACGCTCAATCAACAACACAGTATCAGCTGATGTATCAAAACATGAGTAACCAGAAACAAAATGTAATCTACACCTGATAGGGGGTGTCACTACTAGACTGTGGTGTCAGAATTGGTAAAGTAATATAAAATCTGTAACAGTCGCTATTTCTCAAAATAGACTACATGGTTCAGGATGAACTGGGCCAGGTTTAATCCCTTGGGGACCTTTGCTTCGATATCTTTCCCCAGCCCTGCTCTCAAGAAAGGGCAATTCTGGCTTTATGCCAAGCAGAAGTGTGGTTTTCACTGATCAGTTTGACATATATCTCTATCCTGTAGGGATGCTTTAGCTTTATACCAAACAGCAGCATATTCTATCCAGTTCAATTTTACATAATATTCTGTCCTGTAAAAGAGGTGACACTATACTACAAGCATATACATCAGATCTGGCATGTCAAAAATTACCAAAGAATAACTGACAAGGAGCAAAGGGAATATGCTACTAACTGTAATCTTTGATATCTGCAAAGGTCCTTTTCACACATGGTCAGACTACACCGTGATTATACTGAGATCATTTGTATTATGCAACACATCTGCTGTATGGTATGATGATCTATAAGATGACATGGTAGTCTTACTCATTTTGGAGAAAAAAACATAGGAATCCTGGCATGCATCTATAATTTCTCAAGTTCCAAAATATGTTTTGTTTGGGACCTTGGGTCTCGGATATCTTGGATGGGAGAAGGAGGCATATGTCTTTCCACTCCAGGAACTGGCATCATGCTGCTCATGGCTTAGTGAAATAAAGCCAGGGTACAGATGAATTTCTTGGTCTCTCTGAATGGAACTGCAGCTGTGAGATCTTGAAGGCTGCATTAAGCATTGATGGTGACACTCCATCTTAAAGAGTAACTGTCACTGCCAAACCTTTGCAAAGTGTTGCAACTCTGGGAAGGGCTGCTAGCCAGAAGCTGCAATGGTGCTTGCTAGGAATGTTTCGGTTTCTGCTGCTGGAACTGATATTTTGGTTGTTTTAGATGTGTGTCAAAGTTCATACTATGGGGTTTATTTACTAAAGGCAAATCCACTGTGCACTACATTTGCATTGCAAGTGCAATTGGAAGTGCAGTCGCTGTAGATCTGAGGGGGAAAAAAACAGCATTTTGCTTGCACATGATTGGATGATAGAAATCAGCAGAGCTTCCCCTCATTTCAGATCTTCCCCTCGGATCTACAGCAAATGCACTTCCAGTGCACAGTGGAATTCCCTTAAGTAAATCAACCCCTATATCTGCTATCCCTTTGAGCATGAACCCCTACAATCGGTACACCCAAATCTGCTGGAAAATAATAATTCTAATAACGAGTATCCATCCATAAAAACGTAAATTTCTTTTCTAATTAATGGCAATAGTAGCATATTTCCACTGCCAAAAAAATAAAAAATTCTGTAATGCCGTATTCAGCTAGGTTTCTACTTTCATGTAGAACCAAGATCTTGTAAAACATGTATGCAGGTTTCTGTTAAAGTCAGAGTCCCAAAGGTTTTGTTTGTTGCTGAGCAGGTTTTAACATGGTTATTTCCCATGCTGGGTATCATTTCATGCTGAAATGGAGCTTACAGCTGAGATAAGCTCTTTTTATTAGAGCATTAAGCTTTTTTTTTCTTAAAATGATCTTGAAGTGTGTTATATATTTCAACATTGCAATAGATTTAAGCAGTAAAATTATAAAAATACAATAATTTAAAGAACATTTTCTGCTCTGTAGAATGTATTATATAAAGGAGAAAAAAGAAACAAAGCTCTTTTGTGTAGTGAGACTGCTGTGCGTAAAACTAGAATTAAATTAAAGCTTGAATTAATATGGAATAATCGGTGGGAAAAAGTTCAGTTAGTTTTGGCCACACTACTATGACTCCTCACTCACTGGAAGGTTTAATAATTCATAAGTTTATTTTAAAATTCATTGATGTGTGCTATGTTTAAACAATAGAGAAGAGATATCCTAATTCAAAAGCCCCCTGACCCCCCAACCCATTCCCTCACAAGACCTCCTATGAACTGTATGCTAAGCCAATCTCGTATTTAATATATATTGTATAAATAGTGAAAGAGAGAGTAATGCCACCTGGGATATCGCATAAAGTCAGTAAGATATGCTAGAATTTCAGCAAAGCTTGGATGGAGCTCTTGAAGAACAAAGAAATTGCTGAATCTTCCATAATACTCCAAAAGATGCTCCAACATATACAAATACATTACATTCATTATTTGTAATATAAGCATCAGAAGTGCCATTAGCCTGTCAGCAATATCCCAGATAGCAATGATAACTTGCCATAAATTTGTGGCAGTGTTGAATTGTAAGTCTGTTAACTTGCTGCACATTTTTCACTGGTGAGTGTACACTTACAGAGCACTTGAAGAACAAGTTCTAGTTGACACTTTTCCAATTTGTAGCAAATTTGAGTGGCAAGTCTCTAGCAAGAGCAAAGCTGTAGTGGTGAGACTACAGCAAGAGCTCTGCAAGTCTAAAGCATGAACATTCAGCCACAGTGACCCCTGTGGTGGGATGTCTATTGCACAACATAACTGGAACAGAAATTGCAGCAGACTTGCAGAATGTTTGCAAAGAAAGTTGATCTGTAGTCATGCAATGTGGACTTGCTGTAATTGTGCAACAGACTTTGAAGCCTGGCAAGTCTAGCAATAGCTTAGCAAGTTCACTGGAGCAAATTGGTATGGTGACACACAAATCATCTGGCACCTCATCCCTAGTGATTATATTAGGTTTGGATGGGGGGGGGGGAGAAAAAGGAACAAGTTGGGATTATAACGGTGCCCAAACCAGTAAAGAACAAAAAATAAAAATGAACAATGTTTTATTAGTACATATTAAAAAGTGCACAATATGAATGTTTGTATGAATGAATATACAAACTTGCTGCACAATTGCTTGCTATCTGGGTTACTCTGCAAAGCTTTCCATTTAGTAAAGAGAAAAGGGTGCCCAAAATCCTATGATACATTATACAATTATATTATATATAATATATTATGAGGTTTCACCCATATTTCCACCTATTTGCGGGACACTACATATTTTTGTTCTATTATCCAACCAATTTTTGCCTACCAGGACTGATTTGTTGGCCACCTTAGATAAAATGCAAAAAAGGGCACAGAAAAAGCTAAAAGGCATAAGACAGAGGAAAATGATGATGAGTGCAAGGTTGGGCTGTTGTATGTGTACCGTTATGCGATATGCCCTTCCATACAAGTAATGTCATATACTGTAATTATAAAGCTGAACTCCAGGCACGGACATTTTTATAAATTCTGGTGTGGGAAAAAAGTTACTTCGGCTCATTTGTAGTAAAGGTCCAGCTCTCCTCTCTACTATACTACTTCACATCTGTATTTAACCTGGAAAGTAAAACTATCGCCGTAATTCTGGCATGCATGAGAGCTGTGGCTCTTATATAGGCAAGAGATGGTTGGTTATCTGCCCCACCCCCATCCATTAATAAAAAGCCTTGTTAGCTGTGAAGCATTCACAAAATTCAAGGTGTTTGGTGAATGGATAAAAGAGGATGGGTTCAATAAACAATACTGTTGCCTTTCCGTATGGGAACCGCAGCTCTCATATGCACAGTGCGCTGAAAGTACAGCAATAACCATACTTTTTGGCATGAATACAAAGTGGCTTTTACAGTAATGAGCAGAGAGCTGGACCTTTACTACAAATGAGCTAAGGTAACTTTTTTCCACTCAAGAATTTATAAAAATGACCATGCTTGGAGTTCAGCATGAAAAGATGCTTTCCCTGTACCAAAATAAACACAGATTGCATTCAATTACACTGCCATAATAAGAAATAGAATCAATGACATGATTTTGCTCAGCTGGAGAATAAATGAAACGCTTTGTTCTTAGATTGAGCTGGAAGCAATGTTTGTATTTACAGATTTTATGTTTATGGGAAAGCTTCCTCAGATTGTTGCATCAGAATTTACATTAGCAGATGAGCCCTCATTGCATGTGTGGTTTTTATGGTGTTGCCTTTGTACTCATTACAAGCGGAATATACATGTAGGGATATGTGTGGAGATTCTGCACATTAGGGGAAGGATGACACATATATTGCTATTGCTTTCCTCTGGATCTTCTGTTTAGCATCAATTTGCAATGCATATTTTTTCTTGCTAGCCATTAAAATATACCACTGTGGAAAGATTTTAATACTGCCTTTTCTTCCAGTAACCTCACGATCTGCCAGTAGTCATGGTCACATATTTTTACAGACTATAAGAATCTCTGTGGACAGGACGAATATCAATGGAATGCATAATATGCTATGTAACCATGGGAAATAAATAAATTGAAGTTGAAATGTAACATTTGTAAAATGGATATGATGTAGCTGGACTGTTTTTTTAATTAATCCCCTTGTTGTTTATTTTATTGGCTTCATGTTCTGTTCAAAGGATGGTTCCTATCAAGCTTTCCTGGCAGCAGAGTGGCAATCCGGGCACTTGTCTGAGGGAGGTATTTAAACAAAAAACATGCTCTCCCCAGAAATGGGGACATGCTGGTAAATAAATACAAGATTTGCTGTACACAGTGGCCACAGACAGTTCCTTGCTGCCCTGCATGGGCTGTCAATACAAGAAGCTGCAAGTGATTTCAAATAAAAAGCTTTAAAACTCATAGTTTTAAAATACTTTCTGGAACAAAACTGATCATAGGAAATGTAAAATTAACTTAAATGAATGGTTTTTACACAATGGAAATAGCGAATAGCCCCCCCCCCCCCCCCCCGTGGTGGTCACCCTTGATATCAATACACTGAAAATAATAAAGATGGAAATATTTCTACAGCAGCCCCATACCTCTTGTTTGCATCATAAAAAATGTATTCTTGAATACTTTTTAAATATAAATATTGGGACAGTGCTGCACCTTCTTACAGTGTTAGAAGTCACCAGGGTTCTCACTTATGCAGGTTGAGGGTCTCTTGGGTGTCTGTTCTAAATAGAGAAATGGGTTTTGCAGTTTTTGGTAACTCCTGGATTGGGTCCACAGCCCTTTTAGCCAAGAGACTGTCTACGATTCAGGGCTCCTTCCCTTGGTGGCAAGCTGTTACACGAGCAATGTGTATGAATAGGTACTGGGGGACTGTCTGTTTGGGCCTTAAAGTGGTTGTAAAGTCTCAGTGTTTTTCACCTTAATGCATTCTATGCTTTAAGGTGCAAGACCTTTTAAGTGCAGCAGCCCCCCCCCCCCAGAGCCCCCTTCACTTACCTGAGCCTGAACCGATCCCACGCCAGGGGTGAGCCTTGTCCCTCTAGCTGCCGACCCCGGTCATCATTGGATGGATTGATAGCAGCGCAGCCATTGGCTCCCGCTGCTGTCAATCAAGCCCAGTGACATGGGAGCCAGGGGGTGGGGCCGAGTCCCGCTGTTTGTGTGAATACATGCAACAGCAGGACTCGGGAGCGTGCCTGCATGGGTGACAACCAGGGAAAGCGCTTCCCTGGTGGATCACTCGATGCGGAGGAGGAGCCAAGATCGCCGCCAAGAGACCCCAGAGGAGGAGGTTCGAGGCCACTCTGTGCAAAAATGCTGCACAGAGGAGGTGAGTATGAACTGTTTGTTATTTAAAAAAATAAAAAATGGACCCTTAGTATGGCTTTAAGGAGGGGTATTAAGAGGCGTATGTAATTAGGCAGGAGCATGTGCAGCCCAAGTTGGGCAGTTTGTTTGTCACAAGGCTGAAAGTGGAAGTAAAGTCCACTTTTTAACTTGTACCTACAGGTAAGCCTATAATAAGGCTTACCTGTAGGTACAGTGAATATCACCTCAACTCGAACAGGATGCAGCCGGTAACAACATAGGAGATATTCATATGGGATGCAGTCGGTAACAACATAGGATATATTCAAATGGGATGCTGCAGGTAATGTCACCGGCGCATGATCGCTGAAGGGACAGCATACCCATCGCGGCCCTGCCCATTCATACCCAGAAGGAGGAAGATGGAAGCTCCGAGGAGCCATGACAGTGCTGTGCTGGAGGGTTCCGTGTGCAAGTAAGTCTGTTATAATGTGCTAGTATGCAGTGCATACTAGTACATTATGATTTAAACCTGCAGGAGGCCCCCTTTTTATTTTTTTATTTTATAGTGGCCTGGACCGGGTCTGTGACATCAGCTGAAAATGGTTCACAGGACTGCAGAATTAACTTCACTCCTGTGACCTACAGGAGAAGTATAGCCAAAGTACAAGGAAGCATTTTTTTTTCTTTATAGGGTCCTGTACTATTATGATTTTAGTTCATAATCGCATGATACATAGCATACACTGTAGTGCCACCATTGATAGTAAAATTGCTTTTTCTTCTAGCAAGAATATCATGGTTATGACCAACGTCTGTGAAATAATTGCCTTTAACAGTAGGTGTGTCCCTCCTAGGCATAATGTGGTCCACTGAAAATTAGCTCCATTCAATTCAGCCACTAGGTTATATTTGAACTTCACATGCCCGATCTACCTACAACACTGACATCAACTAAGTAATTATATTGCTGCAGCTTCCAATGGCTATGCAATGTTTAAGGCTGGCCATACACCGTTCGAATCTCGGCCGATTCAGCAGGAATTGGCCGAGATTTGAACCATTAACGGGCAGGCTGAATGGGCACAACCAGCCTGCCGGATTCTCTTACGATCATCACTAGCGGATGCTATAGCTGCTAGCAATAATCACAGTCTTCTCAGGAGTTGAATGGAAAGATTCCACCTCTGTACAATTTTTTAGTGATTTTCTTTCAATCCCGCAATGATGATTAAGCCAAAGTTAATAATTCTGCTTACACTGTATGATTTTAACTATTTATCAAGTGCCAAAAAATCAACAACTGCAAGTTATGTAATGGGTTTGTATTCCTACTGCATAAACCATTATGATAATCACATGAACCCCGCACTACTTCATCTGACAAAATCGCATTAGCAAATATTCATTAATACTAAGAATATGCTTAAAAGCATACTCCAGAACGGGTGCAAAAATTGCTGTGGGACAAATCAGAACAAAATGATTAATGTTGTATGATTAATTTGCACCTTGATTTTCTGGGACATCTCTTTAAAACATTGCTTTACAACTACAGCTGCATATAAGCTTTGATTAGAATGTTACAGATGCCTCAGGAAAGATTCTATGCAGGCTAATATTTAAACTTTATTCATTTAATATTCACACATTCGCAATGCCTTTTGCATGTTTTGAATTTGCATAGTAACAGCTGTTTCGCTCATAATTTAATAGCTTTGCCAGGTAAGTAATTTTAAAACTGCTTTCCGTGTTTGTCACATATCTTGGTCATGACAGATCCTGAAAAGTGGAGAAAATTACAAGTCGTTCTGTCTGAAATGTTTCAAAGTCAGCATTCCAGTATGTGCTATACTACCTTCACTGTGTTCACATGTTTTCCAAGACTATACTGTGACAGACATATGGATATTCTCATGCTTAATGTAAAATAGATCTTAGCCTAGTTAAAAATGGAGTGTCAAGTACAGTTTAGTCAGTTTTATCTATGGAAGGTTTTTTTCTTTGACAATGCTCTTTTTTTTAGCATTTGCACACAATAGCATCCACCCCCTTTGCAACCGATTCTATAAGGACACTAAAAACATACAGTATGCAGTCAAATTATAGAAAGATGCAGTGGGATTACATGCGTTAGGACACTACCAAAGAAATGAATCAGACAGCAGGACTTTTTATATATTAGACTGTCCTTATAACATGAATGCATACAACAGGCTTGGAATAATCAGTTTTTAAATGGATAGAAAACTGTTTAAAAGACTGTATTCACATAGTAGTGGTTAATGATTCATACTTGGAATGGTCTAGGGTTGTTAGTGGTGTATCCCAAGGTATAGTGGTGGGACCCTTGCGTTTTAATATATTTATAAATGATATAGGGTCTGGGATTAAAAGTACAATTTCAGTTTTTGCAGATGACACCAAGCTATGCAGTGAATAAGTCTCCAACTTGCAAGCCAACCCAAATGCACTGTTTAATTGGGCAACTGTGTGGCAAATGAGTTATGCACTTGGGGCTAAAAATATGCAAAAAAACATACATACTAGGGTGCGTAAAACAGGGGGAATCAATGGTGAAGAAGGATCTGGGTGTTCTGGTAGATCATAAGCTTAATAATAGCATGCAATGCCAAGCTGAGGGTTCCACCTTTCTTGTATTAAAAGAGGTATGGACTGCAGAGAGAAAGATATAATTTTGCTCCTGTACAAATCAATAGTAAGACCTTATCCGCAATATGCAGTTCACAAAAAAGATATCAGGGAACTGGAGAAAGTGCAGGGAAGAGCAACCAAACTGATAATCTATGAAAAAAGATTAGCTCGACTGAATTTATTCTCTCTTGAGAAAAGGAGATTAAAGGGGGGACATGATCAACATGTAAAAATACATAAGTGGTCTATATAGTGAACTTGTTGTAGAGTTATTCACCTTAAGGTCATCACAGAGGACAAGGGGACATTTTTTAAGACTGCAGGAGAAGAGATTTAATATACAAATATGGAAATTTTTCTACACAGTAAGAGCTGTGAAAATGTGAACTAATCTCCCTTAAAAGCTAATTCTGACCAGTTCAGTAGATTGTTCTAAAAAAGGCCTGGATTCTTTCCTAAATGCACATAATATAACTGGATACTAATATTTCTAGGTACAGTTGATCCAGGGAATATCTGATTGCCTCTTGGGGCATCAGAAAATATTTTTTCCCCCTGCTGGAGCAAACTGGATCATGCTTTATTGGAGTTTTTCTTGCCTTCCTCTGGATGAACTATGGGCATAGGATAGTGTATATGGAGGGGTTTTTTTTGTTTTTGTTTTTTTGGTTGAACTGGATGGGCTTGTGTCTTTTTTCAACCAGCTTAAACTATGTAACTAAGTAACTCCGATACAGTCAATGAACAACTGTGTTTTCTCATTTCATATTACTTCACTAGCCACAGCTGCCATTATGTAAAAAGTCAGAAGATTATCAAGGATCCCTGCACAAGGAAATGCATGTAGGAATCCATATAATTTACAGAGAGTCACAAAACAGACAGAAATATATTATATATATATATATATATATACATACCGACCGTATATACTCGTGTATAAGTCGACCCGTGTATAAGCCGACCCCCCTACTTTTGCCCAAAAAATATGGGAAAACTTATTGACCCGCGTATAAGCCTAGGGTGTGAAATGCAGCAGCCAGAACACAGGGACGGGGAGCCAGAACACAGGGACGGGGAGCCAGAACACAGGGATTTTAGCCAGAACACAGGGATATTAATGCATATTAATGCCAGGACACAGGGATATTAATGCCAGGACACAGGGATATTAATGCCAGGACAAAGGGATATTAATGCCAGGACACAGGGATATTAATGCCAGGACACAGGGATATTAATGCCAGGACACAGGGATATTAGCCAGGACACAGAGACTGTAGCCAGAACACATAAGGGATGAGTAAGGTAGTTTAGTTTCACATTAAACAGAGCTGTGCTGCTTCTAAGAGCCGTTCTGTGCTTGTAAGTGTGACTAAACACATTGGAATGTAGAGAATGCTGAAAGAGAGCTGCAGCTCTTCACGGAGATCAGGAGGTGGGCGGGACTGAACAGCTAACATCAGCTTGTCCCGCCCACCTGCTGACATCAAGCCGAAAATCTGACACCTCTCTCAGCATTCTCTGCATTCCAATGTGCTTAATCACACTTACAAAGCACAGAACGGCTCTTAGAAGCTGATCACCCACAGACACTGACTCGGGTATAAGTCGAGGGGGGTCTTTTTCAGCACAGAAAATGTGCTGAAAAACTCGACTTATACCCGAGTATATACGGAATATATATATATATATATATACATATATATATATATATATATACACACAGTATCTCACAAAAGTGAGTACACCCCTCACATTTCTGCAAATATTTTATTATATCTTTTCATTTGACAACACCGAAGAAATTACACTTTGCTACAATGTAAAGTAGTGAGTGTACAGCTTGTATAACAGTGTAAATTTGCTGTCCCCTCAAAATAACTTAACACACGGCCATTAATGTCTAAACGCTAGCAACAAAAGTGAGTACATCCCTATGCGAAAATGTTCAAATTGGGCCCAAAGTGTCAATATTTTGTGTGGCCACCATTATTTTCCAGCACTGACTTAACCCTCTTGGGCATGGAGTTCACCAGAGCTTCACAGGTTGCCAATGAAGTCCTCTTCCACTCCTCCATGACAATATCACAGAGCTGGTGGATGTTAGAGACCCTGCGCTCCTCCACCTTCCGTATGAGGATGCCCCACAGATGCTCAATAGGGTTTAGGTCTGGAGACATGCTTGGCCAGTCCATCACCTTTACCCTCAGCTTCTTTAGCAAGGCAGTGGTCGTCTTGGAGGAGTGTTTGGGGTTGTTATTATGTTGGAATACTGCCCTGTGGCCCAGTCTCCAAAGAGAGGGTATCATGCTCTGCTTCAGTGTGTCACAGTACATGTTGGCATTGATGGTTCCCTCAATGAACTGTAGCTCCTCAGTGCTGGCAGTACTAATGCAGCCCCAGACCATGACACTCCCACCACCATGCTTGACTGTAGGCAAAACACACTTGTCTTTGTACTCCTCACCTTGTTGCCTCCACACATGCTTGACACTGTCTGAATCAAATAAGTTTATCTTGGTCTCATCAGACCACAGGACATGGTTCCAGTACTCCATGTCCTTAGTCTGCGTGTCTTCAGCAAACTGTTTGCAGGCTTTCTTGTCCATCATCTTTGGAAGAGGCTTCCTTCTGGTATGACAACCATGTACACCAATTTGATGCAGTGTGCGGCGTATGGTCTGAGCACTGACAGGCTGACCGCCCAGCCCTTCAACCTCTGCAGCAATGCTGGCAGCAATCATACGTCTATTTCCCAAAGATAACCTCTGGATATGACTGCTGCAGCTGCAGTGCTACAGCTCGGTTTCAGGATCTTGGCGTGTAGAGCAACAATTCTTTTTTTTCAGATCCTCAGAGTTCTTTGCCATGAGGTGCCATGTTGAACTTCCAGTGACCAGTATGAGAGGGTGAGAGCAATAACACCAAATTTAACACACCTGCTCTCCATTCACACCTGAGACCTTGTAACACTAGCGAGTTACATGACACCGGGGAGGGAAAATGGCTAATTGGGCCTAATTTGGACATTTTGACTTAGGGGTGTACTCATTTTTGTTGCCAGCGGTTTAGACATTAATGGCTGTGTGTTGAGTTATTTTGAGGGGACCACAGATTTATACTGTTATACAAGCTGTACACTCACTACTTGACATTGTAGCAAAAGCAAAGTGTCATTTCTTCATTGTTGTCACATGAAAAGATATAATAGAATATTTACAAAAATGTGAGAAGTGTACTCACCTTTGTGAGCTACTGTGTATATATATAAATATATAAAAATGCATGAAAACCGCCTCAGTGTGAAAGGGGTCTTATAGGAAGGGGCAGTTCAGCTATTGCCGCAGGCAGGAAATGATGTTGTGTTTAGCATGTCACAGCAGCTTGGCATTCAGGACATTAGGTGCACTGGGGAGGTAAATTATAGGTATGTTTAGGCATGACTAGTTTCCTGCATTGTGCTGCTTCAGTCTGTCCTGTGTCATTACAGTCCTGACAGACTTACTTTAAATTAGGTTATGTACCAAGACCTTTTTCACACATTTGTACTAGAAACTCGTAGGTCAGACCCAAACCTCAGTTTTCTACTGTGCTGCCAGTGTGGGTAAATGGTGTTTACTAAGGAAAAAGACTACAAAAAGGGTTGGCACAGTCAAAATGCATCATGTCTGAATTCACAGTGTGAAGAGGGCCTTAATCAGGGTTGTCCAACCTTTAACCCTGGTCAAGTCTATTCATAATTTCGCAGAAGTCCCAAGGAAAATACACATGCTAATATAGACAAGTCATGATCAAAATCAAAGTTTCCCTAAGTGAATAACTCCAATAATTATAATTAAAAAATATATGAACCCAAAGATGTCAAGGTGTCTTAAATGTAGATGTTGTCTATTTCATCATCAAAGCTTACATTAAGCAGAATATATACTAAATGTCCCAGATTTCTTAGGACAGCTATTTGATACTTTTTTCCATATGCCAATCAACTATACCACATATTTTTCCAAGCTACACATTTAATTGTTATTTATTACTTTCAAGCAGACATTAATTTCATAGTTCAATGTCATTAACATTAAAAACTGATAACTAAGTGCTTTATGGGTGTTCGAGATGATATTGGGCATGATAGGATTAGTTCTACCAGCTCACCTACAAAGCTGTTCCTGGGAATATATATATATATATATATACACAACTTTTTAGTGTTGGTGGTAGAGGAAGTATGTTTTTTTCATACTCTCCTATCTTGACTGATGAAAGATAATTTAGTTGGCCAGCCAGTGTTAAACATAAGTTGACAAGAATGGGAACAGGCACCACTTGAAAACAATTTGTACAAGAAAAAATTCTCACAGACACAATTGCTGAAGAGAGCAGACAAACTTCCTATGCTACTTCTTGTAGGAGGTTGTCATATTTTGGCCCCATGACCATAGATTGGACAAAATTTTCACAAGTGGCATTTTGGTATTTTGTAATGAAGTTCTGATTACAGTGGTACTTCAATAGGTCAGCGACCTCCTTATTGACTGTAGCAGGTACCCCTGACTATAAGAATACTGTATGTAATGAAACTATGCAATTTTCCAAATGGAATATATTTCACAGCCCAATAATATTTAATCGCAGACATTTAATAGATGCCTGGAGTTTCCTTTTAATAAATTCCCATTAGTGATATCAGCCAAGCTTTGCCATTCACTCTTTTCTCAATTTGGTCATCGGTTATTTCAGCTATTGTTGTTCAAATAATAGATCTCGGTTTCAGACATCTTCGTACATTACGGTCTTAAGACTATTGTGATGTGCTCGTGATTAAAATGAGAGATCTTGTGACAGGCACAATGGCTTATTGTTGCTGTCGCCACAATCCTTTCTCTTCCATTTTATGGCCTCATAAATTATTGTATTTTACTGTTTTTAGGTCATCCGTAACAAGACAATCCGGCCACTGTGTTGCTGCTGCAAATAAGAAATGGGAGAACACTGAATGAGATAACCAGAGTAAATTAAAAGAATCTAATGATGCAGACAGCTTCTTCACCTTCTTCCCTCTGCACATTTATATGGCTGTGTGTTATGCATAGATCTCTAAAAAAAAAAAAAAAAAAAAAAAACAGATCTTGCTTTCTTTCACAATGCTTCATTTATAATTCATTCAGGACAACTTTTTACTGGAGAGTTAAGAGCTATTCAATTGATGATACACTTGGCTCATCATGAAAATCTGCATTTTAGGTCAGCCAGAATTAAAAGCTCTGCAAAGCTTTTTGCTTCCCTCTTCAGTGTCTAAACACCACACAGCCTTGTTTGCCAGCATCGTGCAAAATTTGTGTATGAAAAGACCTTGTATCAATAAATGGACTGATTTTGAGGATTGGTATATGTGATACATCAGTAAATGGAACGTCTGATGAATCCAGCTAGAGTGTAGTGTTTGTATTAGACTTTAATTTTCTTAAAATCTCTGATATCTTGTATTTTCAAGGAATGATAAGCAACCACAGCCATAGCTACAGAAGTTCACAGTGACAAAAGGTTAAATACTTAGTTTTGTTCACTAGAGAAATGCATCTATATTAATTATGTTGTATTTTGTTTTATGAAAGGCTCTCAGTTACAGAAATATCTTGTTTCATTTGCCCTGTGCTAACGTGATCCGAAGTACCAAGTGTCCATTACGCAGACAAATACCCTTTATGACAAAAACACATGATACTCATTAGACTTTGGTGACCACAAATCATACCATGTTGTCTCCTAGCAGTAGACAAAGTTTACCCAAATCTCAGCAAAGTGTGGCTACTGTGTTTACCAGAGAGACCAATGGTCTTTGCACTGGAAACTGCTGGATCTTATTCAGAGGAAGAAATGTGGAGCGATGTAAAAGACCAAAAAGGAAACTCCAAAATAGTGTAATTCTTAATGTCAAATAACAAGTAATATTTTTGGTTTTAAACCTGAAAAGTATTAGGGTGTCATTCGAGTATACCAGCACGTACTTGTCTAATAGAGCTAATATCTAACTGCGTGCTACAGCAGCACAATCATCCAATACGCTTCAACTAGCATACATACAAATTAGGTCACAATAGCCAGAATTAAAACTACGAAAAGATACATTAAGTCATAGACAACATAGAAAATGAAATAACATTGATATTATGTGTAGCACTGTCTTCATTGCAAGGCAAATCATTGCATTATGAGAACAACTGTAGCTAAAACTTAAATATCCCCAGCATTGACAAGAAAACAAATGAAACCATACATTTTTCCTAGCATTCTTTCTTAAAATGTGAGCCTGAGAGCACAAACCCGGCACAGAACGTAACAGTTTTCATACACTTTAGATTACCTAAATTTAAGCAAATCTTTCTTCATTTACTGCAGGTTGACTTCAAATTACTTAGTCGAAGTATTTAGTCTATACGGATCAAATGCATTTTTTCCATTTTGAAAATGAGTTCACAGACAGTGAACAGATGCACTGTGGTTATGCTGTTCTTAAATCCCATTTCTTTTAATCCTTCTCTCCTCCCTTTAAAATCAGCAAATTCAGCTTCAGATATCCACTATAAACCTAGGGTCAGCTGCTAATGGCAAAGACGCGCTATAGGGGTGCACTTATTTTTCTAAGCAGTCAAAGAGATAATACGCATACCATAAAGCCTCAATTACGATCAGCTTACGCTTTCATTTAGGAAAACAGATTGTCAATTTCATTTAGCCACAGCCACAAAAATAATAATAAAATCATTTTATAGATTGTAATTACAGAGAGCTTTTGATTTCCATGATACCATATGCTGACAAAAATGGGAACAAACATGAGAACGACTATTTCCTCAATGTGTGCTTTAAAAACATTTGCATTGATGGTCTGCTGCCTTTCTCAAGCATATTTTGGGAATCTGCCTTATGCTTTGAAGAACTTGCAGAAAATGCAAAGACAAGGGGAATATAAAGCTAAATTAAAAACATGTGTCAAATTGTTTTTTGTGACAGCTGCTTCCAAACCAATTTATGTAAAAGGGAGTTGAAAGAAATGGATATGTGGTCCCCATGCTCATGTTTTCAGAAGAATTGTCTATCAGCCTTGTAAGCAAATTTAAAGTTTGCGTAAGCACTTTAACAGGCAAATACAGCCTTAATTCAAAAACATTTGTAAAATTATATTTACAATGTAACAAAAGAACTAGGATTCTGGCCAAATACAAATGGAACGTAAAAATGTTCTCCAACATGTTAAAGTCTAGAAACTATCATTAATTTGGCATCTCAACTGACTTGCAGTGGAATATCTAACTACGGTTTCCTAAACAATCCTGAATTTTGAAGACTTTTTTCTTCAAAATTGCTGTGACTGATATTATCCCTGGTTTTCAGGGATATCACACAGCACTGGCTATAAGCCTGATTATGTGATTTTCTACATTATGTGGTACATATAGGGGAAATATAAACTTTACTGTCCAAATTAAAGTAAACAGATATTATGTAAAATATTGTTGCACGATGGTCTCATCATAGTATGTGTGTGTGGCCATCAGATATGACTAGTGTCTGCTACACAATCCAGGGAGTTAGCTTGAGTGAAGAATAGCCACTTCTGCAAGATTTGGCCAAATGCTTGGAGTGGTAGATATGTAAAGAATTTAGTGGCACATGTCTGAGCCCTGACTAGCCTTGGTTAAGCCACCCATGTGTACGGGCACCTTGGTAAATACAGTGCCCTTTCACTAAATGATTTCCCAGGATACATCCATGATTAATATCAAGATACATCTGTGTTCATTCTCAAAATATTGTAATAATTTCCTTATGAATATCTTTTTTGGTGTATGGAGCGAAACATTAATCCTGTTCTTGTATTTTGACACATACTGGCAGACACATTATGGACTAATGATCTGAAATTAATTTTACTTGATTCTCAGTACATGTTCAGAAAGTACATGCCTAGCAAATAGCAGAGGACACAAAATGATCTCTTTCACACCAATTCTATCCCTGCCTCATCATTAATATCTGGTCCTGTGATGCCAAAGCCTCTTATTATCAGGGTGTCCTCCAGAAGAAAGCACATACAATTAGACAGAATCTCAGGTTACCTAAAGATATGGACTACAACTTGCTTTATGGTTCATTTACTTTTTTAGTAACTAAGACATGTAAGTATCTATCATATGGTGCTCTGATTATAGCATATGTAAAGGAAACATAATAAAAGTGCCAATACAAAACTGGCCAAAAAATAATCAATTTATATTCTCACAATAACAACAGGAGCTGTGAGCCTCTAGGCCTGGGCATAATTCTTACAACAATCTAATATACTATTCCCAGTTGAAATACAGTTCAACAGTTCAACAGAGGTATTCCCCAAGAGAGGATTAAGTAATGTCTACATCATAGTCTTCTGTGAATCACCAGCTCTGCACACTTACAGCATTTTGTGGAAAAACAGAGTCAAAACAAGAAAAACTTGCATCTTTGAGAAAGCTAAAATCCTCACTGGCTAGTTTTGTCGCTTTTTGCAATTGTTTAAAATTAAAAGCAAATGTGTATTAAAGAAAGCCTAAATATTTCTGTAAAGGTAATCTTTATTGCAGACAGTATTCCCACTGCTGTGCTCTAACCTATAACCTGCTTAACACACTGCCAGAAGGTCCAGTCTCCCTCTACCTGTCAGTATCTGAACACAGCACTCTGTCAAAGAACTGGGGGGAGCCGATTTGTTAAGAGACAATTGTTTATTATCTCATGGCACAGACATTCAATATTCTAGGAAAGTTTTTGATTTTTTGTAGAGGCCCATTTGCTGTACTTGTGTTTATGACAGTTTTGTCATATACAAAAGTATAGCCATTCATGTCGATGACAGGGTTTACACTGCATCTTGACTGCCTGTGCAGAGAAACAACACTGTTAATTATGCTGTATGGGCTCAGCCATCACATGTGTAAGAGGCCTAGGAATGTTTTCATAGTTTCAGAATTCTTACAGCTCGTTTACACTGGTGGCCGAGGGGTTGTAAAAAAAATAGGCAGTTGAGCCATGATTTTAAAGCCTCACTTAAGCTGCAATGGCTGATGATGTTATGCTTTGCAGCCAAGGCAAAAATGATACCCTGTGTCATGTTCGGTGGCCAGTACCTCCACCAAATGCAACCCATTCAAGTGAATGGGGACGAGCTGCAACTGTCCTGCAACCATGTGCAATGCACCAAGCTGTGATGTGGGATTTTCAGGGTTAAAACAAGCAGTGAGCAGGGAACATCTCACTTCTCAGCTGCCTGTCAACCAGGTTCTGGAACTCAGTTAAACACATTTCATTGGGGTGCCATCAATGTGACTGAGCCCTTAGTGTGTCTTCACTGATCTCACTCTGGTGCAGTGTTACAGCCCATAAAAAAACAAGATAAAACAATAAAACATAATAAATGAAGTGCTACATTAACCACTTGCCGACCGCCGATTGGCAATTGACGGCGGCAAAGTGGCTCTGTAACGCGGATCGCCGTCATATGACGGCGGCCGCGTGATCGCACCTAGTGAGCGCGCGCACTCCGCCGGAGGTGCGCCCGCGCGCTCACTGTGTTTGGGGAGGGCCAGGGAGCGGGTGCGGCGGCTTCGATTGCCGCCGGCTACCCGCGATGGCCCCCCCGGAGTGAAGGAACGGAGGTCCATGTATGTAAACACGGACCTCCGTTCTGTGAACGGGGAAGGGCTGTGATCACAGCCTTCCTGTATACGAAGGCTATGACCACTTCCCTTCCCCAGCTAGGGCAGCCCCCATACAGTTAGAACACGCCCAGGGAACATAGTTAACCCTTAGAGCGCCCCCTGCAGGTTAACCCCATTCACTGCCAATGGCATTTACACAGTAATCAGTGCATTTTTATAGCACTGATCGCTGTATAAATGCCAATGGTCCCAAAAAAGTGTCAAAATGGTCCGACATGTCCGCTGAAATATCGCAGTACCGCTAAAAATCGCAGATCGCCGCCATTACTAGTAAAAAATAAATAAATAAATAAAAACCCCAAAAATGAATTCTCATCATCCGTAAACGCGACCACTTTTGCGCAAACCAACGCAAATAACTAACCAAACGCGTTTTCACCAGCGCAAATGCCTACTACTCTTAA
>BLSH010438269.1:1019099-1030154 GCA_018402905.1 Glandirana rugosa | reverse complement strand
AAAAAAAGTGGCAAAAACCGTCTAAATATAAGAAGGAATCCGTAAACGCGACCACTTTTGCGCAAACCAATCAATAAACGCCGATTGCGATTTTTTTTATCGCAAATATGAGGAAGAATATAAATCTGCCAAAAACGGTGAAAAAAAAATGTTTTTTTATATTTTTTTTTTGGGATTTGTATTTTAGCAAAAAGTAAGAAATTTTTTTTTTTTTTGCAAAATTGTCGCTCTTCTTTTGTTTATAGCGGTGATCAGAAATGACGCAGAGGAGATCAAATACCACCAAAAGAAAGCTCTATTTGTGAGAAAAAAAGGACGCAAATTCCGTTTGGGTACAACGTCGCACGACCGCGCAATTGTCAATTAAAGCGACGCAGCGCCGAATCGCAAAAAGGGCTCCGGTCCTAAAGCTGGAAATCCTTCCGGGGCTGAAGTGGTTAAGTAATGTCTCCATAATAGACTTTAAATAAGGCATGGTGTTAATAAATTGACTACTTCTGAGATAAATTTAACATGAGTTATTTTAGGGCAAAAAATCATACAATACTTAACCTACAACTAAAGGCAAGATACGCATTTATTAAATCCTCAAATAAATGCCTGAAAGTTACGCATGGTAATAAACAAATAACTGAAATTATTATTTTCCTACCATATAGCTGCAATTGTGGTCTCTAATCCCCTCCATCAGTTCTCCTTTGCTGTATACTACTAGTGATGGTGGAAAGAGTTCAGCAGAGCTAGTATGTCATTTCCTTCCACTGGGCTAGACTCTGTGTCTCCCATTAGAACCTACATTTCCCAAAGTCCTCCTGCCTTCTATCATGCTCAGTCTATTTTACATAACACACACCCATCTGCCAATCAATAGCTGGGTGTGTGCTATGTAAAACAGCACAAGTCAGTACAGGTTAGTTTGCACACAGATTTGTCTATTAATCTGCATGCTTCTCCCTGCCTGTTCTCCTTTAGTAATTGGTAAACTGACAGAAGAAAAGACAAGCTAGGATCAGCCTGTATAGACATGAAAAGTGGGCGGGCAAGGGTGGGACATAGGTGGAAGTGGGTGGGGCTTCACTGGCCGGTTGTGAGCGGAGCCTCATTCTGAACTTCTGTGTAGAATGAAATGCCTGAGCTTTCCATGGACTGTATGAGCACCTCCCACAGTGATGTCAGGATGGCTCTTCAGAGAGGCAGCACGCAAAAGGGGACAACAGGCAATTAGAAAAACAGGAAGCAATGTTGTCTCCTCAGTAAGGGAAGTGCATATGAGAGCTTTCAACTGCAGAGGGCACAAGGTAGATATCTCAAAATCCTTACTGTTTTTTTGCAAAACAACCAGTGAGATGTTTAACAGACTATATAGGTAGATAACATATTGATTTCTTCATGTTGACTATAGTTCTTTTTTAACTTGTGAATTGACCCCAGGACCTCAGTTCAGACAGGACCACTGTTTGGCTAGCTCTGCCTGAATGTCACTCATGAAAGAAGGTCAGAAAGGATATTATCCTGCGGTGCCACTGAAAAGTCAAGATTTGCAAAAAATATATATATTCTTGCCTAATAAATATTATTATTTACTGTTATGTACAGTGTTTGTTTTATTTCTACCATCTCAGTTTCAGCCAGAGAGCATGACAACTGCTGCACTGTCAATGGCCTGATTTCACACATAACTGGTAAAATTAGTAGTGCAATAACTGATTGAACAACTGCTAGATATGTATGAGCTTGCATTTGTTTAGAACCAGGTTTGTGTTTGAACCCAGAAGTCAGCTGTCATTCCTTGTCCAGCATGCCCATATTAGGTCAATGATGACCCCACCTATTTGCAATAAAAGCTGTGGGCGAGGATTCCCCCACTTGCAGCTCAATGGACCAGGAGTGATCAGCTGACTTTCAGGTTTGGACTCAAACCCAGCTCAAAACCATCACAAGCTCATCCCCACTGATAGGGAAACGACCCTCAAGTTCCATGTAATATATGGTCCCTGAAAAAAGTGTTAGACTCAAAGTAATTAAAGCTAAATAGGGTAACAAATTAAGCCTTAAAGTGGATGTAAACCCTAACATAAACAAATATCCCTACATAAGTTTTACATGTATATCTGCTGTCTTCAGCTTTATATACTGTTTAGAAAGTGCACAACTTGTTAGAATTTTCACTCACTCATTCAGTAGTAGCAGTATAGCCTTGGACTACACCGGGACACAGCTGATTGGAGGAAAGGCACATCACCTCTCCACATAGGCAGATACTTTCAGAGCTGTGCTGTGAATAGACCAGCTCCCTGCTAATCTATTTATAGCACACACCCCGACACAAAATTCAGGCCGGTTTTATCTTCCGCGTCGGAGAACTTGTCAGAAGTTATCATGCTGATATCAGAAGAATGGAACAGGAGAAAGCCATGGGACTTAATGCTTTGAAGAGAGATAAGAAAACACTGCAGATATATGTGCCCAGCTCAAATTTCATGAATTGGGTTTACATCCACTTTAAAGCTGGGTTCACACTGGAGCACACTCTGTCTCACAGCAGGAGTCCGGAGCATCCCCGTTCACAATTTCAGGTCCAATTTCAGCCCGAATTTTGGGCTGAATTTGGACCTGAAATGGACCAAAAAATGCACAGGACCCTTGTGCAAATTCACACCAAAGTCATTCCAGAGATGTATGAACCGACTCCATAGAGAACTGGTCACAATCTCCTGCTATTGCAAATTGGATGCGGTGAACCGGTATCCAATTCACACTAGCTTGAACCCAGCCTAAAGTTGATCTATGGTCCACCTTCAGAGCTGCATGATTTATCGTTAAAAAATTGCGGTCTAGATTCAAGCCCCCTCAAGATCTTAATCCAGATTTTCCACGATTCATGTAACAAGTGCAGAGCTGTCAAAAAAAAAAAGAGCAGCCGGCAAAACATTGCTCAGCGCTGAAAGAGTGATAAAAAGAAACATTGTATCGGTTAAGTTCTTTTAGAGATCAAAGGAATGAACTTCGGTCTGTAAATGAACTACTTAAAAACTAAGACTTTTTCTGACACTTAAAATAATAAAAATTAGACAACCCTGCGCTTGAGACAATCGAATATAAAAATGTGCTGCTAACAGACAGGTCAAGGTGTAACCATAAATATAAAACAAAAGCTGCAGCACACAGTCCAAAAAGTATATAAATCTGTATAAATCCGCAGAAACAGATAATATGATAGAGGTGTTGTAAGATCAGACGTGCAGCCCATCACCCGTGACACCGCCACACACAGCTTCTTACCAGAACTCACCGCCCCCCTGTTACGGAGGGGTCAGTGTACGCCTCTTAATAGATAAAAGCGATCCAGCCGAGAAAAACAGAGATCCCTCAGGTCCAGCCAGGGAGGACTCAAAAGCTTTCAGATCATGCAGGCTAAACTTCAGATCACCATAGCTCGCAGGAGGATCCCATAAAGTGTTTTAGCCATTCATGAAAGAAACATAAAAACTCCAATAGTGCAGACTGTAAAAACTCTGGCTTTAATATATGATAAATGAATCCACTCACATTTAAAATGGTAAAAACCGGCACAGATATGGGTAGTATTCAGGAATTCCAATAACCAAGATGGCGGCCGCTGGTCTACTTTGCCGTTCCCAGGGAGAGGAGAAGGAAGAGGAGGGCGTAACGTCGCCATGTAGCCACGCCCCTGACGATGCCATGTTGATGATGAAACACGTCGGGTGGAGCTACGCAACGCTCGCCATGTGTGACCAGGAAGTAGACCAGCGGCCACCATCTTGGTTATTGGACGCCTGAATACTACCCATATCTGTGCCGGTTTTTTACCATTTTAAATGTGCGTGGATTCATTTATCATATATTAAAGCCAGAGTTTTTACAGTCTGCACTATTGGAGTTTTTAAGTTTCTTTCATGAATGGCTAAAACACTATATGGGATCCTCCTGTGAGCTATGGTAATCTGAAGTTTAGTCTGCTTGATCTGAAAGCTTTTGAATCCTTCCTGGCTGGACCTGAGGGATCTCTGTTTTTCCCGGCTGGATCGCTTTTATCTATTAAAAGGCGCACACTGACCCACCATAATGGGGGGTCGGTGAGTTCTGGCAAGAAGCTGCGTGTGGCGGTGTCAGGGGTGATGGGCTGCATGTCTGATCTTACAACACCTCTATCATATTATCTGTTTCTGCAGATTTATACAGATTTATATACTTTTTCTGACACTTGTTGCTTACAAGTTTAAACCAGAATTTTTGTGCTAGAAAATAACTTAGAACCCCCAAACATTATATATATATAAATTTTTAGCAGAGACCCTAGAGAATAAAATGGCAATATTTTATGTCACACTGTATTTGCGTAGCAATCTTTCAAATGCAATTTTTGGGAAAAAATACACTTCAAAAGAAAGCTAAACAGTAAAGTTAGCCCCATTTTTTTGGATAATGTTAAAGATGATGTTACGCCAAGAATCAGGAAAGAGTGTGATCTTTATTCTAAGCAAAAAAATCGAATTGCTCATTTTATCCAGAATCGTGTAGCTCTATCCACCTTTAAAAAATATTTATGCTGCAGCACATAATTATAAGGGCATCCACACTTAGTTTTTTTTTTAGTCCTGCTGCAAAGTCCCCACAAATAAAGTCCACATAATGCAACTTCCTGTTATGGTATGGCTGCAATTCTGCACAGTTCCTGAATTCACAGAAATTTCAAACTCTCATATAGGTTGCACATGCTTGGGGGGTGGGTGGGTGGGCTTGCGTTCAGCTTAGTTACTGCTTACTCACAAGACTGTAGCTTTGTAAACAGCACCTGGCCATACCTAGTTCTGTCCACTGCTTTTTGGTTTGGCAGCATTGCCTCTGTTGTTGAAATCCTCCCATTGTGAGCTGCAGTGTCTGGGAGGGGAAGAATGTGAGACACAAATGAAGGCGGATTTGGCTCAGTCAGGGAAAGTAAAAAGGATTTTTTTGTTTACATTATGAGGCTTTTGCATCACATAGAAACTGAATGCAAAACGTGTTTACACTAGGTTCATACCTGTGCAGGTGGTGCCACTGTGAGACCCGCACACATTCCTGCAGCTGCAACCACAGTGAAATGCCGGATCCCGCGGCACAGGAATGGCACACTGGAATGGCCTAATGGCACTGGAAATTCTCAAAGAAAAAAAAAATCACTGACTTCTTCCCTGCATTTCCACCCATTGCAATGCCATGCCTGAGCAAGCGTGGGCCGCATGGCCCACACAAGTGTGAACCTAGCCTTAGACTAGCATACAGAAGCCTTCAGTTATACTTAATTATTAGGATTCTTTCAAAGAGCAGAACAGATTCTCAGAGAGAATGGCTCATCTCTCCCTATAGTAACACTGTTAAAAAATAATCTGAGGAAACTAAGCAAAATCATTTGGTAGCACAGCAGATTCAATGGTTATTGTCGCAACTTGTGGCACTGAATTCTTGCACTCAGTTTCTACCAAAGAAGCATCTGCATGGAGTTTGTAGGTTCTTCTAGTATATGCACAGCTTTCCTCTGGGAAAACCAGCTTCCTTTTACAACCTCTAAACATGATGGTAACTTACATGGCTTCTACTAAAATGCACTCTGAGATGTGTTTGAGATACATTAGACTGTAAGCTTCACTAGGCAGGAGCTGATATGAATGATGATCGCGACCTCTGTAGAGTAGCACTGCAGAATGTCAACATTATATAAACTTGGCAAATAAAGAACTATATGCTCATATCTCAATTGGTGTGGCTGTATGTCTGTAAAACAGAAACATTGGAGGCAGAACAACAATTAATTCTTGGGTCAACACCTCAGTGTACAGTAAGATTTGCATTATTTCTGAATAATGTTACTTAAGGTAAACAGGAACAGGAAGTACCATTCAGTTTATTGAAAGAAATCTGCTGTCACAGACTATTACTTGCATGTAAAAATAAAATTAAACACATGTGTACTGGAAATATACAGAATTATCTATGCTATCTACTCTTTTCTTGATATTATGCAAAATTGCAACCTGGGTAGAATGCAATGGTGGTTGTTACAGTTATACAACCTGATCCTGTTAGAAAAATAAAATGAAGGAAAATAAGAAGTGCATACACAATAAAAGTGACAATAACTGCTTCTTACTCAATGTTTATTTAAAGTTTGATTCTGTGCCCTCAGTACATCTTATTTCTGGGCCACGTTTTTATAATACTAGCAATTTACTAGAGTTACAATGCACGTGAAGCGTTTATTTCCCTTGTTTATTCCTGCCATGCCTCCTGAATTCCTCTACAACAGATTACAATATGACATACGACTGCTTCACTTTCATTCATTTGCTGCGTTCACAATGTTGCAAACCGCTAATACATTTCACAATAAGTATTTAACTGCCACATTTAATAGTCGCAAACATGAAACTAATGTTGAATTAATGTGAAGCAATAACTGAAAAGGTAAATCACAAATATTGGAATGTGTCTACAACTCGGCTGTTCTTTGCCATAGTTTACAGCAAACTGCAGCTGACTCCACGGAAATCCAATACTCGGAGAATATGTCCTTGGTTTTGTGCACTGCCAGGCAAATAAAACATCGGAATCACTTTCTGCATTGTCAGTCTATGTTCTGAAAAATGTGGCCATATTACCAGAAAAGACAACTGGATTATGGTATTTAACAATTTTGCGAATGACAAGTAAAGGAGGGCTTCTTCCCATGGAAAGAAAAGTTTGCACCAATCAAAAATGTTAATCACTATAGGCCTCCTGATGCCAAAACAAATAATACAGATATTGATTCAAACTGCTTAACCACTTGCTTACTTGCTTAAACCCCCCTCCTACCCAGGCCAATTTTCAGCTTTCAGCGATGTCGCGCTTTGAATGACAATTGCGTGGTCATGGTTCACTGTACCCAAATGAAATTTTTATAATTTTTTCACACAAATAGAGATTTCTTTTGGTGGTATCCAACCACTTGCCGACCGTCTACCACAGGTTGACGGCGACAAAGTGGCTCGATATCGCTCACTGTGTTGGGGGGGGGCCAGGGAGCGGGTGCGGCGGACTGGATCTCCGCCGGCTACCCGCGATGCCCCCCCGGAGTGAAAGAACGGAGGTCCATGTAAGTAAACACGGACCTCCGTTCTGTAAGAGGGGGAAGGGCCGTGATCACAGCCTTCCTCTACATGGAAGCTGTGATCACTTCCCTTCCCCTGCTAGGGCAGCCCACGCACAGTTAGAACACGCCCAGGGAACACAGTTAACCCTTAGAGCGCCCCCTGCAGGTTAACCCCTTCACTGCCAATGGCATTTACACAGTAATCAGTGCATTTTTATAGCACTGATCGCTGTATAAATGCCAATAGTCCCAAAAAAGTGTCTAAATGGTCCGACATGTCGGCCCCAATATCGCAGTACCGCTAAAAATCACAGATCACCGCCATTACTAGTAAAAAATAAAAAAAAATAAAAACCCCAGAAATGAATTCTCATCATCCGTAAACGCGGCCACTTTTGCGCAAACCAATCAATAAACGCCGATTGCGATTTTTTTATCTCAAATATGAGGAAGAATATAAATCGGCCAAAACCGATGGAAAAAAATGTTTTTTTTGCATTTTTTTTTTGGATTTGTATTTTAGCAAAAAGTAAGAAATTTGGGTTTTTTTGCAAAATTGTCGCTCTTCTTTTGTTTATAGCGGCGATCAGAAATGACGCAGCGATGATCAAATACGACCAAAAGAAAGCTCTATTTGTGGGAAAAAAAGGACGCAAATTTCATTTGGGTACAACGTCGCACGACCGCGCAATTGTCAGTTAAAGCGACGCAGTGCCGAATCGCTAAAAGTGCTCTGGTCCTAAAGTGTGAAATCCTTCCGGGGCTGAAGTGGTTAATCGCTGCTTTTTATTTTTGCTAAAAAATGAAAGACTGAAAATTTTGAAAAAAAAAACTGTTTTATCTTTTGTTATAAAATTTTGAAAACAGGTAATTTTTCTCCTTCATTGATGTGCTCTGCTGAGGCAGCACTGATAGGCTGCACTGATGGGCACTGATAAGGGGGCACTGATGGGCACTGATAAGGCGGCACTGATGGGCACTGATAGGTGGCACTGGTTGGCACTAATGAGGTGGCACTGGTGAGCACTGATGGGTAGCACTGACAGGTGACACTGAAGGGCACTGATGGGTGGCACTGATGGGTGGCACTGATAGGTGACACTGATCAACAGCACTGATAGGTGACAGTGATGATGAGGCACTGGTTGGCAGCACTGATGGGCATTGATAGGTAGCACTGATGGGCATTGATAGGTGGCACTGGTGGGCACTGATAGGTGGCACTCATGGGCACTGGTAGGCTGCACTGATGTGCACCTGTAGGTGACACTGGTGGGCATTGGTAGATGGCACTGGAGGACACTGCATAGCAGCAGTGCCTTTCCGTGTGTGGGACCAATGTCCCTCTCTCCGTAGCCAGTGATCGGCTTTTTTTCCCCCTCGCACTCTCAGTGAGAGAGTCCCTTGAGTCCCAGCCCCTTACAACGATCTGTGATCAGCCGAGTCTCATTGACTCTGTGATCACAGAGCACTCCTCGCAGGGAGCGCGCAAGCAGCTCGTGAACGGGAGGACGCCCTCCCGGCAAGTCAGATCCACGCTGTAGTCATCTTTCAACTATAGCGTGGAGGGGAAGTGGTTAAAGAACCCCTACTGGAAAAAAAAACTGTGCTATAATAAACTCCTGGTGGTTAATAATTGTTAATCTGTATATTAATTATTTACTTTTCTTTTCACATCCCTTTATCTACAAGCAGACCCAGCTGACCAGAAAAAGTGAGAGTGACAGTGGCTAGGATGAGCTGGGACATTTCCAAAGGTTCTTACAATGGTCACCTTTAATCCTTTATTTTAACAGAAGGTAATATGCCCATGTCCCATCACATGTCCCAAAAATTAAAAGAATATTCTTTGTTTATGGACAGTATATACAGCTGTAATAGGCTTTTTGAACACCAACAGTGCTGTGTATGGAAACCATGGCTTCTATGGAGTAGAGCTTGAGCCCTAATGAGGTAGTATAACCATGCAGGTTCTGGTAAAAAGGAACTAAAGGATTCAAAAAGCATTAAAACTGAATTGGTGCATAGCACAGTAGAGCCTTCTTAGAACACGTGCCTCTTTCTATCACATGTCCCAAAAATAAGAGGATTATTCTGCATTTCAGGGCAGTGGTTGAAATGATACAAATCATTCCTTTCTGCCCCAACCGCCAGATGCACATCCAGAACCAAAAATCTGTATAGTGCAAAAATAACCTAATATTATAGTGTCCTTTATAGACTGCATACAGCTGTTTAATGGTTTAGGTCATCAACAGTGCAGTGTATGGAACAATGGCTTCTAAGAAGTAGGGCTTATATTTTATGCTTGAAGTTTGTTAAAAAAAAAAAGTAGCCGCAATAGATCAAACACCTCTGGTAAATGAGAATAAAGGAATACGTAAATGAAATACTACCATAAGCTTGATCCATTTGAATTATCATAATACAATATTTAATCTTTAATTGTGAAGCGCCTGCACACCTTATTCTGAGATGTCTAAACTATAATTGGCAACAAAAGCAAGTACACCCCTAAGTTAAAATGTCCAAATTGGGCCCTATTAGCTATTTTCCCTCCCCAGTGTCATGTGACTCACTTGTGTTACAAGGTCTCAGGTGTGAATGGGGAGCAGGTGTGTTACACTTGGTGTTATCGCTCTCACTCTCTCATACTGGTCACTGGAAGTTCAACCTGGACTTCATGGCAAAGAACTCTCTGAGGATCTGAAAAAAGAATTGTTGCTTTACATAAAATGGCCTAGGCTATCAGAATATTGCCAAGACCCTAAAACTAAGCTGCAGCATGGTAACCAAGACCATACAGCGGTTTAACAGGACAGGTTCTACTTAGAACAGGCCTCACCATGGTCGACCAAAGAAGTTGATTGCACGTGCTCAACGTCATCTCCAGAGGTCTTTTGGAAATAGATGTATGAGTGCTGCCAGCATTGCTGTAGAGGTTGAAGGGGTGGGGGGGTCAGCCTTCAAGTGCTCAGACCATACACCGCACACTGCATCAAATTGGTCTGCATCCCAGAAGGATGATGCACAAGAAAGCCCGTAAACAGTTTGCTGAAGACAAGTAGACTAAGGACATGGATTACAGCAACCATGTTCTGTGGTCTGATGAGACCAAGATAAACTTATATAATTCAGATGGTGCAAGTGTGTGTGGTGGCAACCAAGCGAGGAGTACAAAGAAAAGTGTGCCTTGTCTACAGTCAAGCATGGTGGTGGGAGTGTCATGGTCCGGGGCTGCATGAGTACTGCTGGCACTGGGAAACTAAAGTTCATTGAGGGAACCATGAATGCCAACATGTACTGTGACATACTAAGCAGAGCCGGATCCACTCGCTTCGGAGCCTGGACCACAGGGCAGTATTCTAACATGATAACGGCCCCAAAGACACCTCCAAGGAGACCACTGCCTGGCTAAAGAAACTGATGATAAAGGTGATGGACTGGCCAATCATGTCTCCAGACCTAAACCCTACTGAGCATCCATGGGGCATCCTCAAATGGAAAGTGGAGGAGTGCAAGGTTTCTAACATCTACCAACTCTGTGATGTCATCATGGAGGAGTGGAAGAGGACTCCAGTGGCAACCTGTGAAGCCCTGGTGAACTCCATGCCCAAGAGGGTTAAGGCAGTGCTGGAAAATAATGGTGACCACACAAAATATTAACACTTATGTCGAACATATTGTCACATTTAAACGACAGGGGAGATTTATTGAGTTGTGTGTCGGTAATCACAGATTTGACGATCGTTGTTTTCACTCATGTGGGGATTCACTTTTACAGGTTTAACCCGGGTTTCACAATTATAAAACACACCAGTGGTAATAAAAGGTCGTGACGGAATTGGGAGAACCCGTACCTCAAGTGGTCCCGAAGTGTCCAACGGTGACCTCAGGAGAAGGTGAGGAGGTACTACTGTAGT
>BLSH010438269.1:1008329-1019089 GCA_018402905.1 Glandirana rugosa | reverse complement strand
GTCGAAGAAATCGTTCTGTCACCAGTAGAACCTCAACACAAACCCCATCAATAGTACAACTTTATGACGGGACACCGGGTCAGAGGCTTCCCTCCCCTAATACGAGACGAAGTCATACAGTGTCATGTACAACCGTAAGTACCAAGGGAGTTACTTGACCTCGAGGGGTCACGGTCGTCGTGAGTACGTCGGAGTCTGGTACTGTGAGGGTGGTGGTTCGAACTGACATCCGTTCTGTGTGAACAGAAAGAGAAGGCAAGTGACTGTCTGCGTCGTAAGAATACTGTGTACCCTAATACGAGTAGGATGATCCTCATCGGATCCGTTTACGGCCCCCTGGGAGGGGCCAACCTACACTTTTGTTTGTTTTGCCTAGGCTACTCCTAGTAGGATGAGCATAATCCCATGTGTCATAAGAATGCTGCGTCTGTCAGTGAACGGAAGAGAAAGACAAGTGTGTCTTGCCTACAGTCAAGCTTGGTGGTGGGAGTGTCATGGTCTGAGGCTGCATGAGTGCTGCTGGCACTGGGGAGCTCCAGTTCATTGAGGGAACCATGAATGCCAACATGTACTGTGACATACTGAAGCAGAGCATAATCCCCTCCCTTCGGAGACTGGGCCACAGGGCAGTATTTCAACATGATAACTACCCCAAACACAACTCCAAGATGACCACTGTCTTGCTAAAGAAGCTGAGGGTAAAAGCGATGTCTCCAGACCTAAACCCTATTGAGCATCTGTGGGGCATCCTCAAAACGGAAGGTGGAGGAGTGCAAGGTCTTTAACATTCACCAGCTCCGTGATGTCGTCATGGAAGAGTAGAAGAGGACTCCAGTGGCAACCTGTGAAGCTCTGGTGAACGCCATGCCCAAGAGGGTTAAGGCAGTGCTGGAAAATAATGGTGACCACACAAAATATTAACACTTTGGGCCCAATTTGGACATTTTCACTTAGGGGTGTACTCACTTTTGTTGCTAGCAGTTTAGACACTAATGGCTGTGTGTTGAGTTATTTAGAGGGGACAGCAAATTTACACTGTTATACAAGCTGTACACTCATTACTTTACATTGTAGCAAAGTGTAATTTCTTCAGTGTTGTCACATGAAAAGATATAATAAAATATTTACAAAAATGTGAGGGGTGTACTCACTTTTGTGAGATACTGTATATATATATATATATATATATATATATATATATATATATATATATATATATATATATATATTCACCATCTTGATAGTGTGATATTAAAGCAATTATAAAAAATAATGGTAGCACTCAACAGAGTGTGATAAAGCTGAAGTAAATATTGCTTTTCATGAAGTTGAGATATATTGCAGCCCTGTCAAGCCTGAAATAATACTCAGTACCAATATCCTCAAGAATGCAGGGGTCAAACCTTCATTGAAAACATATGTAGAAAAATGGAAACAAGAGAAAAGAGAATAGGAATAGAATCTATACATGTTGTAATGTCACAGTTCCAGGCCTCAGCCTACTGCATGGTGAAAGTGAGCGATAGTTTGATTAAAGAAAGAGCCCTCAAACCATAAAGAGGACTCAGTTTCATATGTCTGTAATTCATCACAGGAAATAACTTGTTTTTTTGTGCCTTGGGTATATGGACTGCAGTTTTGTATGTCTATGTTCTGTATAGAATCTATGACAAACAGCAAAGAGGAAATGGTAAAACCAAGTGAAGCATGTTAGTACTCTGTATATGCGATGGGAAAGCAATTAAATATTTAAATTCCCATAAGAAAACTCTTAATGAAGTAATCTGCATTTAAACAGAGCCCATAAACAACTTCAGAAAAATGTAAAAAAATTGACTACTGTAAGGGGGAACAGGAGCAACTTCATGGCAAAGAATGAAGGTGGCTACAAATAACTCTGATTAGTCTCTCTGGCAATCTCTAGTTACTAGAGCTGCTGCTATAGCTGGTTACAATACATGTCTACGCAGCTATAACCTCTAGTGTGACATAAATATTACAGCAATACATAACATCAGTCCTTATTGAAACTAGAAACTCTGTATCTAGTTCCATACATTGCAAAACATCACTCAATAAGCTAAGCTAAAAATCACTGATATCAGTGGCACACATACCTTTTATTGAGGGCCCTTTTACACTGATCAGTTTCTCAGTTTAAAAAAAATGCATGAAAATTGCATCCCTTTAAATCCTAGGGGCCTCTTTAACTGGTCAGTTGCATTTTTAAATGCTTGCTGCATGTTTAGTGTGCTTTTGAAAATCGCACCAAAAAGCGTAGCTACCCATTAAAATGAATAGAAAACACATAAAAAATGCACAGCGGTTGCGTTTTGGAGCATTTTTTTAGTCACATATCCATGTTTCACAGATGGCTGCAGAGACTCAGGCAACCAGAAAATGCACCAAAAACGTTCTACAAATGCATAAAAAAAACCATCAAAAATGCATATGCGCATAATGAGCAGTGTGAAAGCAGCCTGGCTGTGATTTACTTATTAAAAATGTAAATAGTATATAATAATATCGATATTGCATATTTTAGGTAGCACTAGGGGCAGCTAGGTAAACATGACTGTATTACATTCTAAGGGGATGCAGATAAAGGTTGTGAATAGAGTGATTATCCCATGCTGTGTCAGACCTCTGCACATAGACCACAGCTTCCACATTGACAGCAAGGGTATTTCTCTGCAGAATGTTAGCAGGGGACAGACTTTTTTTTTTTACTCAGGGTGCAGTTGCTGTAAATTCAATTAATAAATGCACCCATATTACTTTTTTTTGCATTGTAGCCTTCAAAGCACAGTGACCTTGATCGTGGAGGCACCCGTGTGCAATGCACAGACTGAGGTATACTGCTTCTCAAGCCCCAGGTCTATATAGGGGTATAAACCTTCCATTATGGAGCTGGCAGAAGTAATCAATGGACTATAAGTACAATGACATCATCTTCCATGACAGCAGATGGGACTTAAAGTCTTGTGAATGGATAAAGCAGTTTTGCGGGTGGATCCACACACAGCCATTCTTCATTAAAAGAAATATAGTGGTTGGATGTGGCCCTTTGCTTGCCTTTATCCGGCCTTTGGGGCACTATTCCTTCCACTGATACAAAGCACTATTTCTCCCACTGACATCAATGATGGGGAACTAATTTTCCCACTGACACCAGAGATGAGGCACTATTCCTCCCACTGACACCAATAATGGGGAATTCATTTTCCCACTGACACCAGAGATGGGACACTATTCCTCCAGCTGAAACCAATGATGTAATTAATTACTCCGACTGACCACCAAGCCTATGGCATTGTTTACTCACACCGATCTCATGGCATTTTGTACTCCTCTTGGTCATAGTCCAACCCCCCTAAAGTTTGAAGGGTAGTAAACTGGCCCATTGTTTTGAATGCTTGGAGCCCCCGGAAATACAGGATGTTTCGAGGAGAAGAACCCTGCAACTCAGGGGGATGCGGAATGTGACCATGTTTTCTAAAAACTGGTGTAACGCGATACATGGTTCCCTTAAGGGAACATCTTAGACATAAATACTGTTTCCTTGAGATTTACTGTTCACATTTCCATATGGCAGAGCTGAGAGCAATTATAAAGATAAAAGTGCTGTAACCCACAGCAACAAAAGAACTTTCTGCTTTCTACATAAGACTTTTGACCTGATGAAAATATTAACCTTTTGATTAATTTGAAATCTGCTAAATCTTAAGGAAAATTAGTTTGAAATCCTTGCACTGACAGTATTCCTTGTCTAAACTCTTACTAACCACAACATAATTCCAAGTGCTGTGCTTCTTCAGATATCATCTAAAGGACCAAGCATGAATTTAATCATGCCAATTTCTTTGCAAGTAAAATAACCACTCTATTATATATACTGCATATTTTGCTCCCTCATCATAACTGAACATGTATGAAATTTCATACAACTCATATCTGCAGCATGACTTTTGCTAAGTGTGCTTCATACAACAAGTCTTTACCGTGTTCTCAAAGACAAAAGAAAGCTCATCTCAGCTTAAATACCGTTCTTGTCACAGCAGACGAAGGTACTCTTTAAATGATCTTGATGTGATGATAGGCTAGGGACCAGCTGTAATGTGCAGCAGGCAAAGGATGTCATCCAAGCAGCTCTGTAAACTAATAGATACTTCAAAATGAAAATATGCAGCCTCCCCGTGCAGAATGTATCCCATTGAGAGATTTTAATTTTACCAGCTCAACAATTCTGCCACCCCTGAACCAAAAGCCAGATGTAACCGCTGCAGTTTCACTTTAATGATAAATGTGTCTGATTTGAAGGGTCTTTTTGTATTAAAACAAAAGCAACTTGCATAACATATGCTTGCGCTTGACGACACAACAGATATTTACTGTGAATCAGTCAGTACACTAAAAGGCTTCATTCACACAGGCATAAACATTTTACTGATGTTACTACATGTGTGTTTTCAAGAAGAGAAGTTCCTGCGTAATGATCAGTAAAATACCGGTACTTGCATACACATGCAATTAAACGTGTAAAGATGCATATGCATACATCATTTGTTTTATGATTTATTTCCCCCTTTGTTTATACTTTATTTATGCAGCTACAAACGCACATACATGTGATTTTATGTGTAAGCACGTAAAGTGCATGTTCCTGATGCAGATCTTTGGATTCTGTGTTATGGATCTGAAAGCATCTCATTTTTATGCACCTGTGTAAATGGCTTCTTTGAAAACAATGCAGCCGCATTCAGACTCGAAATCAAAAAATACCTGTATATGCTTGGTTTTTTTTAACGCCCATGTAAACAAAGCCTAAATCACTAAAGTACGATAGTACAGGTACAATACATTCTGATGTCTTCTTTAGTGCCCCAAATTACAGGACAATGTAATATGCTAATGATGATATTTCAGATATGGACCATCCTCTTCTATATGTTCCCACTGCCTATCATGTTGATGGGTGGTCTTATTATCTAATGTTGATGACCCATTAGTTCTCTATTTAAACTTTCCTGTTCTTGGTTCTTATTGTGTTGTGGTATTTTCTTCTTAGGGAGCTGTGCAACCTTGGGAGTTAGAAGGAAAAGTAAGACCATACCTTTAACTGTGGAACTTACTTGAAGCTTGAGAGGTATCAGGTAATGGAGTTTGATGACACCTCACTCCACAGAGTTCAAGCACAGAACACACAACATAACTTTATTCTGATAGTTATGACCCTGTGCTAAAGGTCATTGTTGGCTGCTCAAGCCCCAAAAGAATTTTCTGGTTTAAAGCAAAGCCAACTTTTTTTCACTTTATAAATTCTAAGAGCTCTATCTTCTTCTAGTACCTGTGATTTCATTCAGACCTTCAGCCTACTTTTCTGTAAAGCTCTGTCCTTTCTCTCTCTCTCACATCAGAGTATATATAACCATTCAGAAAAATAATAAGTGGAAAGAGTGATATCATCCTTTCTCAATAAAAACCTAATGCATCTATATTTACCGTAAAGAATTATAGCTCTCTAGCACTAGCAAGATATTATCTAATTTCTAGGAGCCCAACCAGCTGTTACGCACTGTCTAGAACTTTTATTGGAACCAATCTTGTGTATTTAAACCTCCCAAACTATTTAACGCACATGGATAGAATATTGTGCAGCTTTGCTACATATTCTACCAAGCTCCCGGGGGGGGGGAGTCTGTCTATAAATAAACTCACAGTGCAACTGTAACTTTTACAGAACATGCTGCTCTAAAGAGAAAACTGTTATATATGTGATATTTCCTGTAAGGATATAGAAAAAATCATCCACACTTTTCTAAAACATAAAGCTGTCCACTTGGCATCAAAAAACACCAGCATTATATATATATATATATATATATATATATATATATATATATATAGTTTATATACATATATATATGGAAAAGGGTCGGTTGCGCTGCCATGCTCATGTGTTTATAAGGAACATTCCTACCGGGGGGAGGGGGGTCATTCAGAAGGACGGAGAGGAACTCATCAGGCTCCTGCTTCTCCTTCTCTGTCCATTCACAGGCTAGAGAGCAGGAGCAAGATGTAGATATTTAACTGCAGTATAAAAAAGTCACGTTTTAATACAGCACTGGCTGCTTCATTTTGTAAAGAATTATCAATCAGGTGCAAGGAAAATAAAAAAATAAATAAAAAAAAGCATTTTTGCCTGCACATGATTGGATGATGAAAATCAGCAGAGCCTCACCACATTCACTAAGCTCTGGGGAAAATTTGCGCAAAAAGTGCACATTCTATTTGCCTTTAGTAAATCCACCACTTCCTTCCACAAATTGCAGCAAACAATTAGATGTAGTCTTTTAGTCTTTTTTCCATTCTACAGCAAAAAATAAACAATCAACTGGTTATTAAATACCACTGAAGAAAGCTCTATGGGCTCATTAATACTTGTGGTTAAGTGGCAGTAAAAACATTCAGTTAGGCTGCATTTTTACCACCAACCTAAAGCGGACCGTCAGTCATTTTTTTCAACTTTCCTTCTATTAAATTCTCTGCCTGTTGTTTTAATTTTGGATAGTAAAACATTATTTTTTCTGCCAGTAAATACCTTATACAGCCCACTTCCCCTTTCTTGTCTGGTCATTGGCCTAGGCTTATGACATCATGCACAGCTCTCTCTCTCTTGTGAAAATTTGCCAGGAAGGGAGGGGGGATGAGTCATAAGAGGGCCAATGAGAGCTGCGGGGCTGCAGAGCTGGAGGTGTGCCTCTGTGTGTCTGTAAATCCAGCAAGTGAACAGCTTCAGCTGCCCACAGTTAAAATGGATGCAGCCAGACTTAGTGGAGGAAGATTGCTGCAGCATATTTGGCAAGTACAGAATCACAGTGTATATATAGATAAATATATGAAAAGTGGTTGGAGGGAAGTTTCAGAATGGCAACTGCAGTACAAATTATGCGAGCAGACTGCAGTTTCTCTTTAAGCTTTAAGGCAACTGTACAATGGTGTACATGGGAAAACTGAGCTGTGGTTTCCAGTGCATGGGGGTGCTATTGAGGGTTAATGGCACCCTGCACATCTGCTTATAAGCAGCACATTTTTTGGGAATTGGCTGCCTGTGGGTAAGGGAAGGCGTGCAATTGCATGCTTTCCCACATTCGCAATAGTGTGAACTTAGCCTAAACAAGCCCTGTCTATCTAAAAAAAAAGGTACAAAATTAATTTGGGGATAGCGTTGCATGACAGGGCAATTATCACTCAAACTGTCCAAGCACTGAAAACTGAAAAATGGCTTGGTAATGAAGGGGTATTACAGACTGGTACTGGTACTGAAGTGGCTAACCCAAATGCTGTGTAAACTACAAGCATGCTGAGAATACAGCCAGAAGTAAATGGAAAATGAACTCCACTACAGGGGATACACAACACATTAACAATATCACTGCTACAGTGACAACTCCCATTATTATCGTTCAACCCATGGAGTGACCACCACAGTGTCAATAATTATACAACATCCTCTATTCTCATTTTGCCAGAATGAAATTTAAAGAGTGCAAGGATTTACATTCTGAATGGTATATTTAATGGCCTCTAACTTTTGGAGTTGGGGATTTATTTAGCAAAATAAATCAAAAGAAAGCTGTCCCTGTGAGGTCACAGGTAACCTAAAGGTTAAATGCTGAGGAATGGGCTATGAGGACCAAAGATAGTAAAAAATATTCTTTTTAATAGTTGATCACCTTAAAAGTCAATACACAAGTCAACAATTTTAAAAATATATATAAGAAAAGTTACTCCATTTGTCTTAATGACAGCTCGGGAACTCCTAGACATCAAGAACACACCAACCAACACTTACACATATACATAGACAATACAAACATAAAAAGAGGGGCGTCCAGATGCACAGGGATGGGAAGGGGGAGTGGGATGGCACAGTATGGAAATAGATGGAATAAATAAGTCAGCATCCAGAAGATTCTGGTAGGAAGTATACGAGACTGTGCTTCACCCAGATGGGAAATCCTGGGCTGTGCAGGTGGGGCCCAATCAGGAGTGCTGTGACTCTGTGGTGATGTGTACAGGACTTAGTCCATGGAATTGAATCTGGAGGAGGCCATTAAGTGTATTGAGTTTTAGCGGGCTGGACAGGAAATGGATCATGTACCACTGCGGTGAAGGTTTTAATGGCCTATATGAGGGTCCCAGGTGGACCTAGGTTATATGGCCCAAGTATGAGGTTGATGTGATGAGGGAGACCCTCTGATATTGAAGTGGCCACTAAGGGCTTCTGGTTACGCTGAGGGGCACCCATGGTGAGAGGCATAATTGACCTTATTTATTTGACTTAACCTGTAATTTTGTTTATTTATTTATTTAGCAAAGCATATTTGGTCCTCCCTCTAAATACTGTAGCTAATTTTAGGTTGGTCAAGGAAAGTAAGGATCCGATTGTCTGCTAGTTTACTAACATTCTCTAAACCCAACTACTCGTTAGTCTTACATGCTGCATACCTTTAGAATGCTATGATATTAGTTCTGAAAACTGTATAATCACATAGAGTAAACTAACATTGATAGTTCTCTACAATAATGCATCACTTAGATTAATATGTTTGAAAGGCTTCCATAATTCAGTCTCTGAGATGCTAATAGTGGATATTGAATGGAAGACTCAGTAATGGCAAGTCAATAGATCAATGTCTAGTTTTCTGGCGACTCCTGTTCCATCATTGACATTAGAGCTTTTATTAGAAAATCTAATTTTCAAAATTGTTACAGAAAAAATATATAGTTCTTCATAATCAAGGTATATAGTATTGATTTAAGAGCATGTTATCAAAATTAGGCAACTAGTCCTGGTAAGGACAGAGAAGTATTTAAATTATTGATGGAAATGTCTTGAGGGAAAAAGGTTCTTTCAAACTGTACTCTTGATTCTGTTGTTATTATATTGCAGTTTTTTTTAGCTCATGATTTTTGATTAGAAGACCATAAAATGTCTTCACTAGTCAAAAGTACACAAGAATATTTTTTTGTGTCATGTGACATCTCTGAACTGTAATATACACTTGGGTGTAATGCATAATTGCACAAGTCTCTTCATAAAGCTTTTTTTATTAAATAATACCCTGTGTTAATATAGTTTTCACTCATATGATTTAATTTTTAACTATCATCAAAGTGGCACATTCCTATTTAGACTATTACTATAGACTGAAGGCAAGTGTACACCTTTGGATATGAACTTCATTAGCTTCTGTGGTACAAGAAGCTTTGATATTCTTCCTTATTCAAATATTATTTACTATGTCAACAACACTATTTCTACTGCACACTAATTATGAAATCCATTTAGTAATTAAAGTGGGTCAATGTCATGTCAACATCAATCCAAGTATTAAGGAACATATTATGTCAATTTGCCAAGCCAAGTATTTTTTCCCTGGCAGTACAAATTTATGTATATAATATCTATACTAAATTCTAAAAATATTTTAAACATAAATATTGTAAACTGATGTGTTGATAAAACTTTATGTTGATAAAGCTTTGAAGCGTTTGTTAACCTCCAAAAAAAAATGTATTCTGTTACTGTAAAGCATTATATACAGCACAGTGCTTGTGCGGTGCCATTTAGTTCCCTCTATCACCTGAAATAACTTGATCCTGCCAGTTTCTACCTTCCCCTTGTACTTTGACCATAGTATATCAAGGCTGCTGAGCCCTGACACCATTGTCAATGTATGTGCCTCCGTCATCTACAGCTATCTGCAGCTCTCCTGTCTCCCTCTGTCCCCCTCCCCTATCTGCCTGTCAGCTCTCACTAGGGATGATCTGCTCCTCTCTACACTGCTTCAAAACTATCTGATCTTCATATCATCCCCTCTGTCAGATAAAAAGCTGCATCCTAGTGCCTGTGTTTTATAAAAAAAAGCCAATTTCTACCTATTTTAACAGTGTCTTCCAGCGATCACATGACTCCAGGCTCTCTGCTCCTTTCCTCCACTCCTCCCTGGCAGACGTCAGCAGGGGAATCTCAGCCAAGCCCACTGGAGATATCAGATGGGGAGAGCTGAGAGCCTGGAGTCATGTGATTTATTTAGAGTAAATTCCCTTATTAATGCATACTAATATTCTGGCAGCTTTGCTTGCTTTGTTGTGACAATCACATGATCTCAAACTACACTGATTGGTTTCTGACCATTGCTTGGGTTTGAAGCCAATCAGACATCTAGCAGTGCCCTAGCTGTTATGTGGGAAGACCCATGCCTGAGATCACCACTAGGAAGCCTAGCGGTTAAGATTACACCTTTTCACACATTTCTTAACATTTTAAGTGGAGTACTTTAATACTGATTACCTCTGCTATATTAATGTAGCAGCCTTGTTCTTCTGGATCCTGCATTCCCACAGTTTCCTCTACTTATTTTATGGCTCCAATCTGCAGATCTATGGGAAATCCTTTAACATCCACGCAGAAGGGGCTGGAGGACTTGAAATGACAGGATTTCTGCTGTCACCCCAACTCCCTTTACTGAAATCTGTTCAATGTAAGGAACATGTAAGGCATACTTTTTATCTAAAGAAACCTTTTGTTCCTCTTAATATGTATACTATTCAGAGACTTTGCTTGTCAGGGCATAACGTCAATTATGAATAATACGCAATAATACAACGTCAATACGGGACTGTTCGTTTCAGAGACTTATCATATGTATAATTCTCCTTGTTTTCCAAAGAAATCTATTTTTCATACGGAA
>BLSH010438269.1:998105-1008171 GCA_018402905.1 Glandirana rugosa | reverse complement strand
CTACTTGAAACGGTCCGGCCACGATCAAGAAGACACGAAGGATGAGGTACGACTACGACTTTCATTCAGATTTAGACTTACTTTCAGCATCAGCATGGAGTAGGAAGCACAGAAGAACTAGCACCGGCCTGGCAAAGTTCATCATCTGACAGCTTGGCACCTGCATGTTTAGGAAGGCTTAATTTCACTGGCTTTCCAAGCCAATGGGTGTCTACCCACTTCAGTGTTTCAGTGCAGCGTTGTCACAGCCTGTCGAAGAAGACAAAATAAACAGAGAAGAGCACAGTTATTTAAGTGCTATAACAACTTAAAATCTATCATGCAAATCCCTACAGGGAATACATTACATATGACATATTTTTCCCATTACACTAACTGGAGTACATTACAAAGTTTGCATTGCTGCCAACATGCATGATGCCCAGAAGCAGCTTGGCAGAGCTAATAATGTATTTCCCTGTATTAACACAAAGTAATCCTCAATCCCAGATGGTTTCCTCCCCTGGTCAGATCATCACCCGAATAATTTATCTTCATAATTAGCTGTCATTTTAGTAAAGGTAGCAATACACATTACAAGACAATGACAAACTGCAGGATCTTGAATTATGAAATAAAGCAATATGAAATCCCCAAACTGCACATTTTTAGAGCAAGTTCTCACACAAAGTTGCCTTTACTTCTCTGGCTGAACAAAAGCACTCACAGTGCAGGTTGGGCTTTGCACAGTGCACCTTTACAATGTGCTTTCAAGACCGGGTTTAACAGTAAAAAAGGAGCCTGACCCAGGAAAGGTAATATAGGGAAAGACTACTGAGAAGTAGAAAATAGAATTTAGTTATATAATGCTATATATAAGTTTTCGTCTGGCTATACACAAAATGAATTGTCCTAATTTGCTGCAGCATATGTTTTATTTCAATAACTGCAATATTTTAGTTTCCAATATTTTATTTTTATCAATATATTCAATTAATCTACCTACTTGTGGTATAGGTCAGCAGTTATTCTTTTGCATGCAATAGTTAATTAGCTATTAAAAATGTAATTTGATATTATGTTCCCAAAAATCAAACATTATTCTGTCTAATTTGGTCACCTTCTCTCAGGACCTAACAAGGGCAATCAAATCCATTGTAACAAAAACATACAAAGCACATGATTTTTTTTCCCACAGTGCACAGAACATGGATCTCCCACAGTACACAGAACATGGAAATGCTATCATTTTAGTAAATATAAACGGCTAAATACCTTTTCCCATCAGCAGTACATAGCAGTCTTGTGACTTGTATCAATGTCTGGTTAAAGCTTGTAGGAGATGTTTTCATTCTCCTCTGACTATCCTATGAGGCTGCTTGACCCCTGACCCTCTGTCTGGGCAGTGCTGATTGGTCCTATGACGATCACATGTACCCCCCTCCAAAAAAAAAAAAAAAAAATTTCTAGCAATACACATCAAACTGAGCATGTGCAGAGTGCCCCCAAGGTCATGTTCTATCACGAGATGGATTGGGGACCGTGGAAAAAGGGTAGGATCAGAGAAGACGGGATCAAACAGTCTTTTTAAACAATGTGCAGGATTAACCCCTTAGATTCCACAGTGAGTATAAGAAGCATGCTTTACTGCATATACAGATTGATTTTACTATTGTGATTTTTAGTAACACTTTAACCACTTCCAAACCAAGCCTGTTTTTTGGGTTCGGTAGTTACGAGTTAAAAACAGTTTTTTTTTGCTATAAAATTACTTAGAACCCCCAAACATTATATATTTTTTTCTTTTTCCAAAATAGTTTTTTATTGAGTTTTCAAGTCATACATGTTACAGAAGTAAAGCAGATTCATTAAGCAGTCATATCGTAGCAAGAATATGTGGCTTAACAAGGGTAGACTGAGCCTATTTGGCATTACTTATGTGTGGGCGAGCTCGGCCTAGGTCGAGCTCCTCCACTTAGCCACAAACCTGCCGGTTGGTCCGGTGTCGTCCCCAAGGCACCCCTAATGGGGACATACCTGTGTCCTAGGGGAGTCCACAGGGCCGCCCTATAGTGGCTCGTCCTATTTACCGGATGAGAGATTGGGAATTGGGAGAGTAGAGGGAGGTAAGGTATAATGAGAGGAATATAACATTTTAATATTGTCACAACCAGTAATGCAGTAGTCAGAACAGACTTATATATAGCCTATTAGGTGTCCACCTAGGGCTAATCTCCAATTGGCAGTGTCTGGTGGGCCGCAACGAGTGGATGAGGGGTTAGGGTATAGTGTTTTTCCCCCCAGTTCTTCTGCTGTGATTGGTGGTACAAGATTCGTTTTGATTAAGTTAGCTTGTTGGCTCTTGGATCTGTGAGCCAGTGCTGCCATCTTTCACAAAATTTTACTGATGTCATATGTGCTTTGGAGTATAGAAATTCCATTAGCAGCTGATCATTTAGAATTACTATAGTTTGTTGTACTGTAGGGGGGGCTGCTTCTTTCCACTTTCTGGTTATGGAGAGGCGTGCTGCAGCTAGGATGTGGGTGATTATGGGATGGAGCTTTGGATTCCACTCGTCAAGGCCCAGACCAAACAAAGCCAGCTGTGGGGTGATGACATTGGATTGTCCAGTTATGTCCTTGATAAGATCCGATATGTTGTTCCAAAAGAGTGTGATATGTGGGCATTCCCATAGGATATGATAGGTGTGGCCTTCTTGTTTACAGTTCCTCCAGCAGTCCCTGGTGCTAGAGGGGTAGATCCGGGCAAGTTTCACAGGGGTATAGTGCCAGCAGTGTAAGATTTTCAATAGTGTTTCCCAGTGGGAAATGTTCCTTGAGAATTTTGAAGGGGCTAGTAAGGCTTTCTGCCATTTAGCAACAGGAAAATATTGTTTCCGGACGTTTTCCCAGTGTAGTATGGGTGTAGATTTGTTTTTGTTTTTCTGTAGCGTCAGGATGCTATATAAAGCTGATATATTTCTTATTTTGTTGCTGGTGGAGTTGAGAAAGGATATAATCTCTGTTGTGGTGGTATCTTCCATAGGGGAGATGAAAGCCAGGGTATGTCTAACTCTTAGGTATGCATAGAAATCCCTGTTCGGAATGTTGTAGGTTTCCTTTAGTTGAGTAAAAGGTAACAGTTTATGTTGCTGAAATAGGTGTCCTATTGTTTTGACGCCCAGAGTGGACCATTTCTGTAATGGTAAGTCCGGTGTGATTAGAGCAAGAGCTGAAAGAGGTAGATGTTGCAGAGTTTGAGCGTGTAGGCTTGCGGATGTCTGTCTCACCGACTTCCACACTGTGATTGTCGCGTTCACCGTGGGTAGGAATGAGTGAGGGGGGTGGTAGCCCAACCAAACTGCTGATAGAAATTGTTGAGGGTCGCTTGTGAGAGAGACCTTTTCGATTTCCATCCATCTCTGCGGCTCATTTGAACTCCATATCACTTTGGTCTGGGCTAAAATGGTTGCTTTGTAGTACACTCTCAGGTCTGGGACTCCTGGTCCACAGTGGGATTTCGGTGTTCTGAGGAGGGTTGCTTTAATCCGTGGTTTACGAGAGGCCCAGATAAATTTGTTGACTGTGGCTTGAAGTTTCGTTAGGTCCTTTTGCAGAATTGTGATAGGTAAGGTTCTAAAGAGATAGAGTATATGGGGTATCAGGAACATTTTATCAAGGGCTATTCTCCCTGCCCAAGATGCTGGGGTGTTTAAGAGGGATTTTGAGATGTCTTGTAGTTTTTGCTGTAAGGAAGACATATTAATACGCAGGATCATGTCACTAGGAGTTGTCAGTTGGATACCTAAATAATGCAGTGAGGATTCTGGAGCCCAGGAGAACAGGGAGGAATTTGAGATAGATGTCCTGAGTTGTGGGGATATTGCGATTCCTAACATAGAAGTTTTAGAGTGATTTACTTTGTACATTGATATCTGGCCGAATTTGTTGAGAAGGTCGCATAGTGCAGGTAGGGACGTGAGGGGATCAGTAATGCAGACTATTATGTCATCTACGTAAAGGCCGATTTTTTGTTTATTTCCCCTAATTTCTAGACCCTGAATGTTGGTATGTTCCCTGGTTGCTTGGGCAAGCGGTTCTACGATAAGGGCGAAAATCAGTGGGGATAGAGGGCAGCCCTGTCTTGTCCCATTGGTGATAGGGAAAGGTGATGACAGGAGTCCTGATGTCAGTACCCTGGCTTTTGGGGTGGAATATAAGCTCATTATTGCGTCCAGGAAGGAACCCTGGAATCCGAACTTTCGCAGAGCTAGGGACAGGTATGACCAGTCCACTCTGTCGAACGCCTTCTCCGCGTCTAAGGAGATCAGCAGAGAAGGCGTCCGACAGTGCTCAGCCCAGGCAATGATGTCTAAAAATCTGCGAGAGGCATCTGATGCTTGCCTTCGAGGTATAAAGCCCACTTGGTCTGGGTGGACCAGACTGGGGATATACTTGGCAAGACGGGTGGCTAATAATTTAGTGTATATCTTGAGATCAACATTTAGTAGCGAGATTGGTCTGTAATTCGCTGGGTTTTGAGGGTCCTTGCCTGTTTTGTGTATAGTGATGATGGTCGATTCCAATGTTTCGGAGGGTATTTCCCCTGTCTCTAAAAAGTAGTTCAGGGTGTCACAAAGATGAGGGGTTAGCTGATCTAGAAAGATTTTGTAATATTCATTCCCATATCCATCAGGGCCAGGGGCTTTGTGGATGGGTAGTTTTTTGATTGTTTGTTTGATCTCATTGTGTGTGAAGGGTTCTGACAAGGCCTCCAACTGTGTGGGAGAGACAGTGGGGAGTTGTAGAGGGTCCAGGAAGTTGCTTATTTGTTGCAGTGTGGGCTTGGGCTCTACCGGGTTTTGTCTTAAGTTGTATAATTTAGAGTAGAAATCACTAAAGCAATCCGCTATGTCTTTAGGGTTTATTAATTTTCGACCCTGAGCGTCAATTAGGGGTTCAATTTTATTTTGTGTGGCTCTTCTCTTATATTGTTGCGCTAGAAATTTTCCTGGTCTATTCCCCTGGGAATACCAGGTGAGGCGTAGTCTTCTAATATAGAAATCATGACTTTTTTTGGAGGCGGGAGCTAAGTTCATTCCTTATATTGTTAAGTTTTGTAAGTGTGTCGTTTTTGGGATCTTTTTTATGTATGTTTTCCAGGGCTCTAATTTGCGCCAAGAGCCCTTCTATGGCTTTGTTCCTCTTCTTTTTCTCCTGGGCTCCTATTTTCAGAAAGAGACCTCTGAGTGTGGCTTTGTGGGCATTCCATAACGTGGTGGGACTAGTGACTGATCCTGCATTAGTGTCAAAAAACGATCGGATTGCAGACCTGACCTGTTCCTGGTTCTCCTTAGTGTTTAGTAAGGCTGGGTTTAGTCGCCATGGCTTATGATTGGGTGTTTGGGAGTTGAGTAGCAGAGATATTGATACAGGGGCATGATCCGACCAGGTGATACTACCTATGTGTGCCTTTGTTATTTTTTGTAGGAGTACCTTGGAGGTCAGGAACAGGTCAATTCTGGAGTAAGACTTCTGCGAGGGTGAATAGAAAGAGTAATCCCTTTCAGCGCCATGTATGCACCTCCAGGGATCATGCAGATCCTCTTGTGAGATGAGTGATGATAAGGCCGTTGACCTTCTCCTTCTCTTGTTGGAGGAGTCCATGAGGGGGTCAATGACCTCATTGAAGTCCCCACAGAGAATGAGATGGTCCCTGGAGAGGTGTTGTAATTGATGTAGGACCGATCTGTAAAAACGTTTTTGATGTGAATTTGGGGCGTACATATTAGCAATGACCACTGGTTGGTTGTTGATGAAGGCAGATAATATGATATATCTACCATCAGGGTCTTGATCCAAATGGTTTAGTCTAAATGCTACTGAGGCATTAATCGCTATCATGACTCCACTCTTTTTACGATCTGAGCTTGCATAAAAGCATGTAGGAAATTGCCTGTTTGAACACTTAGGGGGGTTGATTTTCGCGAAGTGTGTTTCCTGGACACACAGGACATCCGCTTTCAGGCGTTTGGCTTCTCGCTATAGAAGTGAACGTTTGAAGGGGCTATTCAGTCCCTTTACATTCAGGGAAACTATTGTGATGGACATTTTGCTTAGGGATGGAGGTGAAGTAGTTCAGCTCCTGGCGCTTATTGGATTTCTCTATCTCTATTGCCCTTGAGTAGTGTGCAATAAGTATAAGAAGGTCGTTCCCGTTTTAGTAGACCCTACAATCGTGCGAGGGCCGAAGCAGTCGCAGGAATGTGGTGCCCGTGCACTGGGGTAGGTGGGTTGCTGTTGCGAATAAAAGAGCAAACAAAAAGGAAGAGTAACGGTAAGTTAGGTTGTGCAACTTATTAACAATAGTAAGATGAGTGATGGTAACTGGCACTCAAACAAACTTAAACAGGTGTAGTTAACAATCACTATTCAGGTTAGCGTGCCTGGCACACTTTGTTCCTGGGGGGTGTGTGAAGTATCGAGTCTGACTCTCACGCTCCTGAGCTGATTCAGGTGTGCTGATAAGATATTTGTCCAGCCAGCAGGTGCCCTCTCTGGTAAGAGAGGTATGAGACTTCTTACACATTTGTTAAGTGTTCGATCTGGATGCCCAGGGGTTTTGCATTTTGGGGTTAGGACCCCTGCTTGGTGTGGGAGGAGGTTCCTGAGTGCTGAAGCCCCAATTATTGAGGAGCATGATGCCCTCTTTCGGGGTGAGGACTGAGACCTGTTGGTTGTTGTGCGTGATCAGCAGCTTGGTGGGATATCCCCATTTATAGGGAATTTTTTGTTCCATAAGGGTCGCTGTGACTTGGGAGAAAGTCTTGCGTGCTTGCGAGGTGGCAGGGGAGATATCATTAAATAGCAGTATCTTGCTGAAGGGCTCTGGCATTGAGCGCAGGATTCTCGCCGCCTTCATGATGTCATCTTTTACATGAAAATAGTGCAGTCTCGCTAGAATGTCTCTAGGTACTGAGGCGGGTAGGTGCTGTGGCTTATGTATCCTATGGGCCCGATCAATGAGGAGATCCTTTGTAGTGAGTGTTGGTATAAGTTTCCTAAAAAGTTGATGCAGGTAGGGGATAATTTCAGGGGAGGCTAAGGATTCAGAGACCCCCCTGATATTTATATTTTGCCTGCGCGACCGGTCCTCTAGGTCGGCGACCTTCAGGCGCAGCATTTGTATTGTGGCTGCTTGGTCATCTTGAATGCCTACCATCCTGTTATGGGCTTTAGTGGCCTCCTCCAAGTGCTGCTCTATGTAAGTTGTGCGGTCTTCTAACATGGTGACATCCCCTTGTAACTGTGTAATGGAAGATTTAAGTTCCTTATGTAGATCTGCTTGTAGGGCCAAGAGCATGGTCTTAATTGCGTGCTCCGAGGCAGGGCTATCAGATGTGGGGAAAGCTGCCAGTGGAGATATGGCGGTTTCTCCTGTTGTGGGACTACAGGTCCCAGCACCATGCTGTTTTTTTGTAGGTGGCTGTTTGTTAGGAGAGTGCAGAGGAAACTCTGCTAATCTCTTACCTCTGTCTCCTGAGTTCAATGAATGTTCTTGGTCTGGAGCAGGTGTGTCATCCATCTCATTGGCAGCGTTTCCCAGCCGAGGAATCGAGTGATCCGCCCGCCCTTCGCCTGCTCCGTTCTGCAGAGCGGCGCCATTGCTCTGTGTAGGCCTCATATAAAAGTCGAGCTTTCGGGAGCCGTTCACCAGCTTATCTTTCTTGGGCATATTCCGGATGAGTCCCGGCAGGTTCCCCTCTGTATTGGAGGGGGATTGAGTGCTGTAGTAAGGCTGGAAAGGCTGATCTATGGAGCGGAGAGGAAGAGCTCAGTGATCAAGCGGCCATCTCCTCTCGCGGCCCGGACACGCCCCCTTATATATTTTTTTCTAACACCTTAGAGAATAAAATGGCGGTCATTGCAAAACTTTATGTCACACCGTAATTGTGCAGCGGTCTTCTATGCGTGCTTTTTTTTTTAATAAATTCATTTTTTTTCGTTAAAAAATAAGAAAACAGTAAAGTTAGGCCAATTTTTTTCCATATTGTGAAAGATAATGTTACGCTGAGTAAAATGATACCAAACATGTCATGCTTCAAAATTGCGTCAGCTCGCGGAATGGCGACAAACTTTGCAACTTAAAAATCTCCATTGGCGACATTTAAAAAATTCTACAGATTAGCAGTTTTGAGTTCCAGAGGAGGTCTAGTGCTAGAATTATTGCTCTAACTCTAACGATTGTGGCGATACCTCACATGTGTGGTTTGAACACCGTTTTCATATGTGGGCGGGACTTATGTATGCATTCGCTTCTGCACACGAGCTCGGCGGGGCGGAGCGCTTTAAGGTTTTTTTTTAATTCTTTATTTTGCTTTTTACTTTTTATTTTTACACTGTTCTTTAAAAAAAAAAAGATCACTTTTAGTCCTATTACAAGAAATGTAACACAAACATTCCTTGTAATAGAAAAAAGCATGCCAGGTCCTCTTAAATATGAGAGCTGGGGTCAAAAAGACCTCAGATCTCATATTTACACTAAAATGCAAAAAAAAAAAATATATATTATTTGAAAAAAAATGAGAGTCCAAAAATAAAAGGCCCTTTAAGACCATTGGGCGGATGTGACTTCTGACATATGACGTCCGGCAGTACGGAAGTGGTTAAGCAAGATGTGAGGAACTGAAAAGGTCTGATGTTCAAACAGGTTGTAAATGTATTTTTCATGTGATGTATGCTTGTGTTTAAATGCCTAGGCAAAGTTCTTTTCTCAGTTATTAATGTGGTTGTAAAGGCTGAAGTTTTTTTTTGTCTTAATGCCTTCTGTGTTCAGCAGCTGCCCTCAGCTCCTCCCTGATACTTACCTGAACCCCATCTCGATCCAGCAATGTTGTACGAGAGACTCAGCTGTCCGGGACTCTCCCTCCTCATTGGCTGAGACAGCATCAAAGCGCCATTGGCTCCCTCTGCTGTCAATCAAAGTGAGCCAATGAGGCGATGAGGGGGTGAGGTCGGGGTGCAGCTACGTGTCTGAATGGACACACGGAGCAGCGTCTTGACTTGGGTTGCCCCCATAGCAAGCTGCTTACTGTGGGGCACTCAACAGGAAGGAGGGGCCAGGAGCGCCAAAGAGGGACTCGAGAAGAGGAGGATTTGGGCTGCTTTGTGCAAAACTAACTGCACAGAGCAGTTAAGTATAAAATGTTCATTTATTTATTAAGACTTTATTATTAAGACTTTAGTAATACTTTAAGTTTTCTATTGGTCACATACATTGATCATATAGTATGGGTATACCCATACAGAATATACAGTATGACTGTGCAGGGACCCTGCAATAAACTGAATTAACAACAACGTATCTGGACACTGATGATATCAAATATTAATGTAAAAAAAAAAATACTGCAGATGCTATATTAGATTATTGTTACTAACCATTACTATGCTTCTACTGTTTTATTGGTACGTGTCTCGGTAATGGAATTCAATTTACACCTACAGTTGGAGAGGAAGAGACCTAATAATAATTTTGCTAAAGGGCTCTTTCAGGTATTTATCATGCTGCAATCAAGGATGCTTTAACTTTTATTAGCATCATAATAGAATCTACTCCATAAAATGATAAGAAGTCTGAAAAGATTAAAATACAATTTTGAAGTTACTTGATGAATGTTATAACTATAATCTTTCAGCCCACACTCCTTCAATTTCAGCATCACATTGTTTGATATATACGCTACAGTTGCCAGTGGTAAAATGACAGGCTGCCAAATAAATGTCGAGCAAAGTTCCTGTGTTAAACCATTGGGATTTGAAACTTCCTTATTTTAAAGTATTTAAATATGTCGTTTGTTACATTAAATTGTCAGAAAGTGTGCCACACTGCTTCTAGGAATATACTGAGGAACACAGAAGGCTGAGTATTGGCACTTTTCAGTGCTCAGTTTATTCCAACAACTGTTCTGTTTCAGATCTACCCATAAAATGACATTTAATTCCATGCTACATTTTTTCTGCTACATGTCCAACTTCTTCTAAAATTCAGTCGCAATACCCTTTTTTGATATTTGTAGCACAATAT
>BLSH010438269.1:982947-996649 GCA_018402905.1 Glandirana rugosa | reverse complement strand
TACTGAAGCAGAGCATGATCCCCTCCCTTTGGAGACTGGACCGCAGGGCAGTATTCCAATATGATAACGATCCCAAACACAACTCCAAGATGACCACTGCCTTGCTAAAGAAGCTGAGGATAAAGGTGATGGACTGGCCAAGCATGTCTCCAGACCTAAACCCTATTGAGCATCTGTGGGGCTCCTCAAATGGAAGGTGGAGGAACGCAAGGTCTCTAACATCCACCAGCTCCATAATGTCGTCATGGAGGAGTGGAAGAGGACTCCAGTGGCAACCTGTGAAGCTTTGGTGAACTCCATGCCCAAGAGGGTTAAGGCAGTGCTGGAAAATAATGGTGGTCACACAAAATATTGACACTTTGGGCCCAATTTGGACATTTTCACTTAGGGGTGTACTCACTTTTGTTGCCAGCGGTTTAGACATTAATGGCTGTGTTTTGAGTTATTTTGAGGGGACAACAAATTTACACTGTTATACAAGCTGTACACTCACTATTTTACATTTTAGCAAAGTGTCCTTTCTTCAGTGTTGTCAAATGAAAATATATAATAAATTATTTACAAAAATGTGAGAGGTGTACTCACTTTTGTGAGATACCTTAAGTACCTGAAATAAATAAACAAATGCCATGGGGTGGCATTATGATTACAGGGTGCCATTCTCTGAAGCATTCAGGGTCAGCCTACTGCTGGAGGAAGAAGAAGAAGAGTATGTGAATGTATGTATGATAAAAGATTTTAAAAAATTGCTGGGGGGTGGAGAAGTGGTGAATGAGGCAATAACTGCAGGGTGGAGGATGGGTTAAAATTGGAATTGAACTTTAACCTGGAAATGACAATGTACTGTGGGCCGCTTTAGCCTCTCCTTAATCTGAAATGACTACAATATAAAATGGGCAGCTGCACAGCAAATGCTGATACAGTTTAAAAAATCTAAACTATTATCAAGGTATAAGTTTCAACGCTCTAGAAAGTGTTTTTATTTGTATATTGATTTAGTAGCTGTTTAAAAGACCATATAACAGCATTCATGTTACATGCATAATATTGGATAAAATATATAGAATGTTATATTTACTGACTTTACAGTCATAGATTTATATTCACTCCTCCTATGTATTACGAGTGTGTAAAAAAACAGCCTGATCCATTATCTTCATGATGCAGTCTAACAGTCCCCAAGGTAAATATGCTTTATTGCAAACTAAGTGGAACATTTATAATGCACGAATAGAGTAGTAAAATATGTTTAGCATACAACTGTAAAGTGGAATCTAAAGGGCCCTACCAGTTAATATTTATAGGTGTTCAAATTAAATTATATTTCCACTTGCTGTGCCATTTCATAACAGTTACAGGCTTATGCTGCATTTGTTTGCATGAAATAAATGTATATTTAGAACCATTTAATGAAATCAACTTTACTCTGGAATAAACATTAGCATTTTAGTGTGCGCTCACTACAGTATTAAGTCAAATTGTAAGAATGCTGCAGAGATGGATACAATGCAAGTACATGATCAAATGCCTAGGTCTGAATATTATGAACTTTGATTTCCCCTTCCATAGATAACGCATGACCAAATATCTAAGCTGGATAGAACTTGGAGCAGCATTTTCTTTAACCTTTCTATGACTTTAACTTTTCAATATCCCTCCAGCAGAGTAGGGAAGGATTAGATCCTGTGTGTGTGTTTTTTTCCTATTGCATCCAAACTATAGAGGTTTTTCCCTCACTTCCTATTCCAGAGGCGCAAGAGAGAACACCCCCCTTTGACAACTGTCACTAGCACAAGTGTCCCCATGGGAAGATTTAAGATTTCCCTTCACTCTTTGCTCTCGTCTTAATGGGGACACAATCAGCGATAACTAGAAAATATATTTTTTCAGTTTCTATTTAACACTGATTTTGTACGCTTAAGGACCTCTTTATTGAAGTTTCAAAAATACAAAAAAAGATATATAAAAAAGTTATTACTTGCAAATCTACAAAAATGAACTTGTATTCTACACATTGGGCCTTCCAATTAAAGTAAAACTATAGGCAAAACTTTTTTTTTTCATTTTGGATAGAGTAATGGAGGGTTATAACCCCAGTAAGGTTTATTTTTGCCCTCTTTATCCCACTGGGGAGATTTACCTTCACTTCCGGTCCCATAGTCAAAACAGGAAGTGAGAGGAAATCCCCACAAATTAAGGAATCTCTTGGGGACCCCCAGAACAACAGAACTAGTGTTCGCATTAAAAGATTTCCGTTCTTACTTTTCTGGGGACAACCCAAAATTTGGGATTTTCTTTTAGTTTCACTTTCAATGAGAATGGTAAACAGGACAAACAGAGAGAATGAATCTCCCTAATGGGGGCACAGACTGCTGTAAAAAACCGTCAAGTGTTCTAATATCTCTCCACTGCAAAACTAAAAAAAAAAAAAACTGTTTTGTCTTTAGTTATACATTTAAGTCTCAGAATATTCACAGGTTCACCATTTCTTAGAAAGGTAGTATACCTTGGTAAGTTAAATGCTGTTTGCCAGCAATCTAGAGGGACCCAAGAGCATTTAAACTCCTGACAAAGCTTTTTCTGTGGAAAGAGCAAAAGAATCATTGGAACATCTGTGTGGGCCCAGATAAAAATAAGAACCTGACATTGGATCTGACTCTCTATCAAAAGTAAAAAAAAAAAAAAAATTGACTGTAGTTCAGCTGTAATGACTTGCTCTGTATCAACCTCTGGGCACTAGCACTACAGGCTGGGTCAGACGTTTTCAATAAAGCACAGGTGTCCTTTGTGCAAAGGTAACATTTATAGCACACATACCCTATAAACTACACCAGGAAACTTACAAAGGATTAAATTGAACTTGCAAAGGATCCCTTTGCAGCACACTAGTTATTGGGTAGGCATGCTACTTTCAATTTAGTTAATTTTCCTGAAACTAACATATATCTCAGAAGCTAGAGGATGGTTGCTTCTATTTGAGTTTTAGCAATCTAACTCATAAAAATACAAATGCTGATAGGAAGAAGGAAGGATTTTTGTAAATCCATATATTTGACTGTATATGTATATTTTTTTAATCATGATATACATTTTGTGGAAATGCCTCTGCTACACCTGGAAAAATAATGAAAAACTATGTTACTAAAGTTAAAATATGCTGAAATGTATTTTAAATAACAGATAAATATAGCTCACACTGATGACACCTGTCTCATTTTAACAGAAGTTGTGTTTTAGAAGCATACACGGCCTTCATCTTGTTTCATCTCATGTGCTATTTATCCTTTGATACCACGTACGGAGCTCCTGAAATGAATGAAAGCCATAGAAATCATAGTAGGCCGTGTGCTGAGGGCACCAGCTCACTCTTATCATCATAACCATCTTCATGCCAGCATTTCAAATAGCAGCAACATCCATAAGACATCAGTCCTGTCGGACTCAATTTGTGTCTGTGCAAGCGTATCCGAGCCAACTGCTACATAATGACTTTGATGCTATCACAGAGATGGAGATATATAGAATGTGCTCTCGGAGGGAGAAAAGGTTGCTTTGTTTTCTTGTGCTGATCCACGTAAATACAACGATTCAGAATCAAACTCCACAACCAAATTGCAAGCCTATTATTACAGAGACAGTCAAAGTCAGTGCAATGTGCAGAAAGCAGGTAATCAAAAGTCATATCCTAACTGATTTAGATACAGTAAAATCTGGTTGGTTTCTAGTTACTGCACTTAGTATAGTGTGCACAAATCTCTGTACTACTTTACTGCATAATCGAGATTAGAAATAATTAACCACATACTACTCCTGTTATAATAGACAGATAGGATGGGGTAGGATCCATTAAAGGTCCCCTAAAATTAAGAAACATGCTCTGGTAAAGCGATTTTAGAATAGTTACTGTTTCTTCCCCATGTGTTCACACCCAGGAGCATAAACTTGTAATCCAAGTGTCATGTGCATTTGCACAATTGTTGGTGAGCACTATGTAATACTTGCCATAATTAGCCACTGTTGCAATGACATGGCAATGACATGGCTGGCAGCCTCTTTTAATAGGCAGTGATCATCCAACAAAAGCAGTGTTGCATAAATATAACATCTTCCTGTCTTTGTGCCTTACTAGTAAAGGGCACATAGAAGCACTGAAGCACTTTGTATCTGACAAATAAATATAAAATACAATCACTCATTAAAGCTAAACTAAAGGCTCTCATAATAAACATAGCTTATACAGTAGGTGTAGGTGTTGGGCAGAACATTGTGTAGAAATATATTATTTAATTAAGTGGTTTATTCATCTTCTCAAACTTTAGGTCACATAATCCAGTTTCCTGGACTACTTGGTCCTAATCATCTGGCCATCTATGGCAGTGGTTCTCAACCCTGTCCTCAATTACCCCCAACAGGCCATGTTTGCAGGCTTTCCTTCATTTTGCACAGGTGCTTTAAACCAGTCAATGACATGGTATTTTGGACAGCTACGTTATCTAAGAGAAATTTCCAAAACATGGCCTGTTGGGGGTACTTGAGGACAGGGTTGAGAACCACTAATCTATGGACATTTTCTCAATGGTGTTTGGTTGTTTCATGTTATTACATGCAATGCAATGATGGTGAAATTTGTTTTACTGGCAGTCAAGGAAAAGAATGGTGAGCCAGACTAAAAATGGCTTAGAGCACGTGTGTCAAACCATTCCATGTGGCCCTCGTACCAAGGGCTTTTTTTCAGCCGTACGTGGTGGAACTTCATTCCAACACTTCCAGCTCCCGCCTTTCACTCCCCACTGCCACTTGTAAACACAGAAGCCTTCATTGTTTACAAGGAAAGCTTTTCCCCCAGCATCTTTCATAGATCCCTGCCTATCCTATACTCATGGTGGGGGCAAGGTAAATGCAGGTGCAATGTTGGATGGAAAATCACAAGGTAAGCTCCACTGTGATCCCCATCTGTGCTCGGGTGCACAGATGCTGACCAATGATCTCCCTGCAAGAGAGAGGAAGAGCTGCCTACACTGCCATGAGGTACTGGAGTTGGGAGGGTGGGGGTGAGGTTGGAGAGCTGAGGGCTATGGAGGAATGTATGTGTAGAGTTGAAGATGGGGGAGAGTGGTGTAGAAGTCAGAGCTGAGGAGGGGTGGAAGTGAGTTGTGGACCCTGCATTCTGTATATGTCGCACTCCTCATCCTTGCACTCTGTACACAGCATACCCCTAAACTCTGCATTCTGTGCATAAGGAACCCCCGAACCTGAACTCTCTACATAGTGCATCCCTGAAGTCTGCACATGACACACTCCTGGTATTTATTGCCCATTTAAGACCCTCCCGCTCTTAATACAATTTGACCACACACAGCGTTTAATGCAGTTTGGCAGGGGGGCGTAGTTGTGTTCCTGCACCTATTCTCTGAGAAAAAAAGCCCTGGATAAATGTATATATTCTTACAGATATAACTGGCCCTTTGAGGGCAATTGTCATTTTGATGTGGCCAGCAATGAACTTGAATTTGACAAGCTTGGCTAAGAGGCAGAAGGCAGAATCCAGTCACCAACAGAGAGTTTAAAACAGGATGACCTTGTTGCTTTGATTTCTCGAAGTAAACCTACCATTACAGAATTACAGGGGCTGTCACTATTGATCCTCTTCTACAAATGCTAAATGCCTGGCTGTTGTGCAGATCATTTTGTTACTTTCCGAATCACTGATCTAAAATAAGCAGGAAGATCAGGAAAGCTAAAGAAAGTCAGAAGTCCTGTTCTGGATTAGCTTGATAGCCAAGTAACTATACATTTCAGAATTAGAGGTGAACAATGGCAACCTCAAGGGACCCATGACAGTTTTTTTAAGTCAAATAGTCAAGTACAGCAGATTGTTGTGTGAGCAACACCCTTCATTACACAAGACTACAATTTTAATTGGTGGGATTAAGGCAATGAAGGGCTTCAGTTACTCCACACCCCATCGAAACACTATGCTTATTTACAAAAAGCCTTGTGCCTTTTTCACAGAATGCAAGGCGTTCTGTGAGTGAAGGATGAGAAGTCATGGGTATCCCTACCCCTCCTCGCTTGTCCCCAATCATAGAACACCTTGTGTTCTGTGAAAAACATGCAAGGCTTTTTGTGAATAAGAATGGAGTTTGAAAGGGGTCTGGTGCAACCAGAGCCCTACACTGTAGTTAAACACGGCTCTCATGCCCACAGCAACCAGAAATCTAGTGAAGCCAGCTACTACTGAGGTGTCATTTTACTATTATAAAGCAGCACCACACACACATCATCATACCTATTTCCAATATAGCTGGTGGAGGAATTCACAATAACATTTTTTCCTCAAATATGGGCTTTATATTTTAATTGTCACCTAGGTCATCCCCAGTCATAAAGGGTTTGAAGAGTCTGGAAATTGTCAGAGAAAGACTATTATACAACTTCTTCCAAGCAGCATCAACATTTAGACCATATCTGGCCTAATACCTCCATATCTATGTCCAATTTGGCCACAGACATGCATTGGAAGAGCTGATATAAACTGGAAAAAATGCTAGTTCATGATTTTCAAGATAGTATTCATATATAAATATCTAGAGCAATCAGGTAAGATTTTTGCACATGACTTTGCAGAAAAATATCTAGTGAGTGCAGTTTATGGTTTGCCTCTGGACCACCTGGTTTCTGTCTCTAGGCTTTGTCTGTGTCTAGTGCACATATTCACATCAAAATAGATTTATCTGCATATCTACTGCTAATGAGCATATTCTACATCTTGTTATACTTATCCCCTGCCTGACGATTTTCTGCAGTACTTGGCTTACACATTATTGTTCAAAAGACGGAAAATGCTCAAAGCGTTGCAATAACAATGGTAATATACTGGGTATATGCAGTATGTCTTCTACAGAAATACAGCTAAAATGAAATAAACATCAAGCTAAATTTGTAACAGTAGGTAAAAATAGTTTTAGTGTGTAAAATAGTTCCTAAACTAGATTACTGTTAACTTGCAAGCCTTGGTTTAACACTGTGACAAATGCTGAAGTGTATAAAACTGAATGCATCCTAAGCACCAGCTGAAGAAATAAGCCTACAATGCCTCCGTTTTTACCTTCTAAAGCCACCTGATACAGCAGTAAAAAAGCTTTCCTTATGGCAAAATGCAAGTTGATTAGCTTAGCAGAGCCCAGTTCTTCTCCAGTGATATGAAGCTGTAAAGCTTGAGCCCAGTAGACTACTGGATTCTATTACAGGTCCACACAGAGGCTAAAAAACACATTTTCTTCTGTGCGAATGGAGTGCAAAATGTCACCTGAAGAAAAAATTGCACTGTTTATGCTGTTACATCTCCTAAAATTTAACAGAGCCATACTGCTTATATACACAAATACCTACAAAACAGCTGTATACTGCAGGCTTATTCAACCATCCACCTGTAAATTCCAACAGCATATACAACCTACTGTAGCACACTAATGCCTTTTACACCCGGTGCAACTATTGTACGACCCCGCGTTCAACAATCGGCTGTTGGCAGGTGTGTCTAGCATACTGACATGAGTCAAGTAATCGGCCAACAAAGCCGAACGTAGTGACGTGCTACGAGCGTATAACAAGGAAGTTCAGGTGAATGTGATTTGTGAATTACGAACCCAGGTTTACACGACCGAGCACTTCCTGGATTCCGAGCATGCATGTTTGCACTTTCAACTTTTGTTGGGTCAACTTCTGTACACATGAGCCAACAGTCGTACAACGGCTTGTTGGCCAACAATAGTTTTCTAGTTTGCTCAGCCAACTTCTGTTGTATGACCGTTGAATATCGGCTGTTGTAATTATGCGTACTAACGGTCGGATTATCGCACAACAAGCTGTTGTAAGACCGTTGTTGTATGACAGTTGCACTGTGTGTATGGGTCATTAGGGACCACACAGGGACCTTACACTTTTTTACCTCTCCCGCATGTGTAAGACTGGTAATGATTGCTATTGTTTTTACAAAATAGCTGTATTTTTTATCAGAAGTTGCACTTGGATTCAAATGTGGTTTGTTCAGATTCAAATCGTGCCTAGTGGAGTTCAGTACAGTGCAGTAACCTATAAAGCTAAGAAAAAATGTAACCTATACTGACCTAATTACAGCAGACTAAAAGCTGATTGGTTGTTAAGGGTTGCTGGGCATCCTTGCTTGGTGCCTTGTTAGATTATCACTTGGTACATTTTAACATCCATTAGAAATAAAAGAGTTGGAATATGACTGAATGGCGGTTGTGACAAGTCAACTTTTATTTGAATTATCAATTAATACATCTGCCCAACAAAATAAATCCCAACTAAAAAAGAAAGCGTATAATTTTGACAGAAGCAACTTGTCTCTGCGAGGCCCAATGGATCCTTCTTTAACAGGAGGGAAGCAATACCTTCATATCGATTTTCTGATCTGAAAGGAATGCCAAGCAATGCTTTCAATAAATAATTACTGAACACAAAATTCAAACTCAAGCCCTTCACAATGGTAATGGTGGGCTTGTGTTGGCAGTGCTATTATGCACAAGGAATCTATGCTTTCTATCAAATTGGAAAACCATACTGTATATGCAGAATTTTTTTTTTATAATATCAAATACCAATTTACTTATACAATAAAAGAAGATTTTTCAATATTTGTTCCATGTCACAAGTAAATGCATGTATATTTTGCCAGCCGTAGTTTACTTTTATACTGGCGCATTTTTTTTTTTTAGTTGTTTTTGGTATCCAACTCCAATATCCCTCAATGTTTTCCTCTAGGAACTGCTGATTTATGACAGAACATACAGTTATTTAGAAAACACCCCTCAGGATTTACACTGTTTATTCTTTTTAATTGTATTTATTTGCTGTGCCTTACAAAATATCCCCAACACAAATTTTACATTTTGGTTGATATAAATGTTTCCTGTTACAAGAGAACAGCGAATTGCGCATAGCATACTGATGATTTGTTTCTGAAAACTGGCGCCTGAAGGAAGCACTGTCCTTTTGTCCATAGCAACCAGTTATATTCCCCAATCATATACTGAAGACATGAATGTGGGTACATGGTTAAATCAGTCGTTTTGGCTGCTATTGGATGGCTAACAACCTGCATTAGAGATTGCAAAGATAGACACATATCAACTTGAGCAAATATTGTTAACATCATTTGAACAGGTCAAAAAGAATCATGCATGTAGAAGCATCTGAAGAAAAACTGCTTGTATAACATGATGCTATTAGTAACAGACAATTCTTCCTTCAGATATTTTCATACACAAGGCACACACTTTACTTATGTACTTATACAATTAAATTTATTTGTAATATGTTATGTATATATTATAGTAAGTCCTCATATAGAGGGCAGCAAAAAATGTGTGGTTAAGCCGCAATTTTGCTGGCCACCGATCTTCCCTCTTAGACAGCAATAGGCACTGGACAGGTATTTTACATGGCGTGGCAGCAATGCTTCACACCCATGTATGGATGAACTCGTATTAAATTTGCACAGAAATGGTGCAGGGACCTGTTTTTCCCCGCACTAGAATCGGATTGCATTGGTGTTCTCACCCAATGCGGTCCGATTCCTGTACGAATCCACAGTTCGCACTGCGATCTGTGAACCGATCTGGGGGTGTCATTAACGTTGTAATGACACTCGCAGCGGTTCACAGAGGGTAGTGTAAATTGGCTGCAGGAGAGATGAAATGTGGGAACTGGCACTGGAATCGCACTGGTTCGCACTAGTCTGAACCTAGGCTAAAAGAAATTGTGCCTCTTCGTTCTTCAACCCTGCACTGCCCAAATGCTTACTTTGCTAATAACATCCACCGAGCTTTACACACATTGGGGTTGATTTACTAAAACCGAAGAGTGCAAAATCTGGCGCAGGTATGCATGGATGGTAGCCAACCAGCTTCTAACTTCAGCTTGTTCAAGCTTTGACAAAAAAAAACCTTGAAGTTGAATGGTTTCTATGCAGAGCTGCACTCTCCAGTTTTAGTTAATCGACCCCGCTCTGTCATTTCCGCTGCCCCAATGTGGGTCTACATTACACTTAGCAACAAATAAAATTGATTAATGAACTACTGATTAATGAAATAATTAAATATTGTGACTAATCCAAAGTTTTGAAGCCCACTTAAATGTATTTTATTCTTATGTTTTAGTTAATCCTTATGGCCAGAACTGCAGCCTTATCACACCTAATGCCGAGCGGAGCAATGTCCCACTCTGAGAACCTAGCAACACCAGGCTAACTTTTCAGGGGCTTTCAGAAACCAAGGATCATGGGGACCATGGGATTACTGAAAATACTGCAGACAGGTGCGGGATATGTCAGGATCAGAATTACAGTCACTTAGCAGGCAGCACACTAGGCATTGTTTTAGTAAAATGACATCAAAGGGAGACTTCTAGAACAGAATAAGTACAGGTAAATCTGGTTTATTAAACAGTAACACACAAACAATAGCTTTAACAATGCATATTTTTTTCTGCATTCTGAATGGAATATCCTCATATTCTAAATTATACAGGAGGAATCCTATGCCTGATGGGCAAAGAGAAAAAGCATAGAAAATGCACCATCAAGCACTGCTAAAGCTGTAATGTATGATGCTTCCAAATCCAGACAGAATTAGGTATTCAGGCAATCTTGTGCATAATTCATTGTGATGCCTCTTAACAGACAGAACTGCAACTAGGGATCTAGACCACAAAACAGAGAAAGTCTTTGACTCGTACAATATAAATTCATTTGGCGATAAGGCTTATATTTCTGTAATCTCTCAGGGCTCACTTCTTTATTCTGCGCCGAGGACGAAGCTCAATAATAGGTTGAAATAAAAAAATATATATATCCTTCAACTGTGTAACACTTGTGTTCTAGGATGCCTTTTTATTAAATGCTGCCTGGCGTCCTCCACGTGAACAAATCATAGGTAAATAAGCTCACCAAAAAGTGTGTTTATGTTAAAGTCAGGATGACAGCGTCCGCTCACCCATCATGTGGACAGCAGAATGAACTGCATCAATTGAAAGCCTCCTTAAAATGAATGACCTGCTACAGCATCATGACTGCTTAGGAAGGAATTATTTATAGTTTTTCTTCCAGCTTCTGACCCTTGAAATTAAAAACACTTTCTTCCACTCCTGTAGCTCCAGTTAACCCTGAGGACAAATGTCTTGAGTACGCGGAGGAAGTAAAAGACGGAACAGATTAAAAAATTGCCACTCTCTTTAAACCAGTTACGATTTGTTTCTTCCAAATGTCTAAACCATTAACAAGGACAGGACCAATTGGCGCACTGTAGAATTCCAATATACATAAGTGCCAGGCTCTGTATTCTTTGGGAAGAAGAATCTTTTTCTTAAAGCTTTTGTGTCTGTAGGGCAAAATAAATAAATAAACATACAAGATGTGTCCTATTTTGCTAGATTACCTCTATTCACAGTGTAGAAGGCATATGCTCCATTGTGCCTTTTTCTCTATTATGCACTGCATGATATTCTCACACAATAGAAGCAGCAGATTCTGTATCTCAATATGCAGCCCTCTTTCAACCAAAGAGACTTGCTAAGCCCTGCAACACAATTCCCTGCAAACTCTACCGGCAACAAAACCCCTGACTCTTTAAATGTTAAGTAGTCAAGTATACAGCTGTCTACTGATTCAAACAAAGGGTTAAAGGGGCAGCAAGTAATTTCAAGTTGGTTGACGGAAAAATATGTAGTGTATACGTTTCAGGAGATTATCAGAAATATGGAGAAGATGGTGGTATTGTGGTGGCAATATTTTGCTAAACACAATACAATTCCAGTTCTGTAATCCCATTCCTAAAAGAACAACTGACACCTGTTAGTAATTGTGGGGCACGAAAATGGAATAATTAGTAATAAATTGTGTTAAAGTGAAACTGTACATCCCTTTCCTCTATTCAACTGCCAAATCAGGGTAGTTGGGGGAGCAGTCAAGTATAAAGTAGACACTGTGGTCGGTTTGGCAATGTGCCTGATACTTTACATAGTAAAAGGAACAGTCAGATATGTTTTATGCCAGTTGGTGCTGCATAAAGCTGGCTACACACTATACAATTTTCTTTAGATGTTTTCCTTTAGATTTACCAAAACCTTATAATATGAGGTCAAACCTAAGCACTTTCAAATTGTATACAATCAGGCAGGTCCTTTCACTACATAGCTGAAAGTAAATCTAAAGGAAATTGAACTAAAAGTTGTATAGTGTGTATCCAGTCCCTACTCAGATAACAAGGATAACGTGCCATAAATTTGTAGCTGTGTTGAATTGTAAGTTTGTTAACTTGCACATTTTCAGTGGCCAGTTGTACACTTGCAGAGCACTTGAAGCACAAGTTCTAGCTGACACTTTTACAGTTTGTAGCAAATTTGCGTGGCAAGTCTCTAAGAAAAGCAAAGTTGCAGTGGTGAGTCTACAGCAAGAGCCCTGCAAGTCTAGAGCATGAAAATTCAACCACAGTGACCCCTGTGGTGGGATGACTATTGCACAACATAACTGAACCAGAACTTGGAGCAGACTTGCACAATATTTGCAAAGAAAGTTGATCTGGAGTCATACAATGCACACTTGCTACAATTGTGCAACAAACGTGTAAAGGCTGGATAATTTAGCAAGCTTAGCAACTAATTTTCAAACTTGCAGCACAATTGCTTGCTATCTAGGTACTGATAGGCACCTCTGCTGAAGATTCCCTTCTTGGTAAACTGATGATGCTTTGAAAACCCCCAGGTACTTTAAATGTAACCACTGGATGTGCAATGACATAGAAGGACACAATACAAATTTAGGGACCTAAATATTTTAAATTCTGTGCAGGTCTGAGAATGTTTTATGTGCATATATGTAAACTTTATCAGTGACTCTTCTGCATAATCAAGCTTCCTAATTTGTTATCGGTCCTTTAAACCATGCTGTAAAACTACAGTTTGCAATTTACTTTATCATCAAATTCAGAACATTGCTCGTACAATTAAGCAGTCATAGGAGCTATGTTTTGCTATCATCATGATCAAAATTCATAATTAACTAGGTGAGTATAAATATCATCATGTCAATAACCTTGCTTTGGGGACACATGAGCTAACATCACAAGGTACAGACATTACAATGCAAATCTCAACACTTGTAAGGATGATAACCCCTGGCGGAGATGTATGACATTACAAGAGGAATGTGTCATACAGTCTGGCAGACATAACGTTTCCCATAGAGACCTCTATTTTGACTAACAGCTTAACAACACAGAGCGTAAGGAAAAAAGTCATAGATAAAACAGCCATTAAAAGGTGCAATCAGTCAGTTATGTATAAAAAAATATATATCTGCTATGAATCTGCAAATTCACTGTCATGGAAACCAAGTTTACTGTATAACACAACAAGCGATTGTGAATCGGGTAGCTGGCAGAGGAGACAATTGGCTTTGTAGAAATGTCCAGTAATTCAAGAGAATGTTGAAGATTCTTAAAGGAAAGTTTATCTCCAGAGATACCCTTTGCAATACAGACGGTCTGACATACTGTGTAAGGAGAACATTACAGTATGTAGAGGCGGTCCCCAATAGTAGGAATGTTCACAACTCTAAACGTAACATTACAGACATGGAACACTACAATCGAGTACACAGGGGTTTCGTTCCAATAACTGT
>BLSH010438269.1:966043-978403 GCA_018402905.1 Glandirana rugosa | reverse complement strand
AATCCTGTGAATGGACAGGTCCCCAGAACGCTACTGCTTGCCATGGGAGTTCGGCCCCCTTCCTCCTTCCACCGCTGGGCCATTCAGAAAGCACAGCGTACTTGGCGCATGCACAGTCAAGACCTGGCTGTGAAACCACAAGGCTTCACTGCTGGTTTCCTTTACAAGGAATGGCAGCAGCAGAACCCGAGAGTCGACTTAAAAATCGGCTGGGGTGCCGTCATCGCAAGACCCCTGGACAGGTAAGTGTCCTAATATTAAAAGTCAGCAGCTGCAGTATTTGTAGCTGCTGACTTTTAATTTTTGGAGAGGAGGCAAAAGCTCAGCTTTAAGAGCATGCTTTTTTTTCATGATAGTTAGCACCATCTAGTGGCCATAATGCAGTATTTTCCCCATTTATACATACAAACTGCAGAGAATACAGCCTGAGAACATTTGATTTTGCCCTACTTGAGAGAATGTATGTGTATTTTGCTTTTTTTTTTTTAAATAAGCTCCTAAGATAAAGCCCAGTACTATAAATGATTGCCAGGTAAACTCATTTTCAGACATGGGAGGCTGAAGGAGGTGTTTAGACACCTTTTAAGAGGAAGAAACAAATAGAGGACATCACAAGTGTGATTATGCATTTTTATAGTCTAATGAGCAATTCATGAAATGTGGGTCCCATGGCTTTCTCCTGCTCTGTTCTTCTGTTATCAGCATGATAACTTCTGACAAGTTCTCCAACACAGGAGATAAAACCAGCCTGAATTTTGTGTCGAGAGTGGTTGCTATAAATAGATTAGCAGAGAGCTTGCCGTGTCACGGGACAGCTCTGAGAGTCTCTGCCTATGTGGAGTGGGGGTGTGTGCCTTTCCTCCAATCAGCTGTCTTGGCTGTATGCCCAGACTTCACACTCAGTGCTGAATAGGAAGAGAAAATCTCTAACACGATTTGAACTTTCTAAACAGCATATAAAACTGAAGACAGCAGATATACATGTAAAACGTATGTAGGAGGATTTGTTTCATCTCAGGGTATCATCTGAGGCTGTTCACTTCACTGGGTATATGTGAGGGTTTACATCCACTTTAAGTGGGGTGGATATGTTGAACATGACCACATTTGCTCAGTTATGTTACATGAACCTCTGAAGGGCCTGGGATGAACTATGGGGCTACGAGGGGAACCGCACATGTTTACATGGTCATTGTCACCCGCCGCTTCCTTAACAAGCAGAAGGAAGCTGTCATATACTTTACAGTAGCAGGAGGAAAAAAAATCACTACTATTTATGATGTTCAGCTTCTGCTGAACATGTTGAAAGTCCAGCATTCAGACCAATATGAAAATAAGCAAAATCCAGTCCAAACCTGTGTTCAGACTGCACCAGGAGCTCATCCCTTACATACTAACAAGAACTATTAATCTAATATATAGAAGGTAATGCTGATAATAAAAATGGTGATAATACATTGCCATAATAATAAGGTAGCAAACACCTCATTATTACGGCAATCATGTACTATCTACATTTTTACAAGTGCTATTGTATTTTCTTTATCTTATCTTAGAAGTGTATAAAAAGTCCCTGACAATTGACATAGCAAGATAACATATACTGTGACAGAAACATGCATTTGTACACACATTTGTCACAGCCTTTAGCTGCAGATACATGTACACTGTTAATGAAAATTGTCAGCAACGTAATTGTTATAAACTGAACGGCTTAAAATAATTTGATAGGTAACCAACGGCTGCATACGTGAGGTGCTGCAACTGGTGCTACACTGGAAACAGGCTCCCTGACAATAACTTCGTTTTAACCACTTGCTTCCCAGGCCAATTCTGGCGTTTCGCTCCTACATGTAAAAATCATCATTTTTTTGCTATAAAATTACTCAGAACCCCCAAACATTATTAATGTTTTTTAAAAAAGACCCTAGGGAATAAAATGGCAGTTGTTGCAACTTTTTATCTCGCACGGTATTTGCTCAGTCATTTCTTGAATGCTTTTTTTTGGAAAGAAACACATTTCATGTATTAAAAAATAAGAAAACAGTAAAGTTAGCCAGATGTTTTGCATAATGTGAAAGAGGATGTTACGCAGAGTAAATAGATACCTAACATGTCATGCTTCGAAATTGCGCACACTCGTGGAATGGCACCAAACTTCAGTATTTAAAAATCCCCAAAGGCGACGCTTTAAAACTTTTTACAGGCTACATATTTAGACTTACAGAGGAGGTCTAGCATTAGAATTGTTGTTCTCATTCAAAGGTTTGCGGCAATACCTCACATGTGTGGTTTGAACGCCATTTACATATGCGGGCATGACTTACTTATGCTTTCACTTCTGTGTGCGAGCTCGCGGTGATGGGGGCTCTTTAATTTTTTTTTTTTTTATTATTGTTTATTTTAACTTTATTTTTTTATTTTTACATTGTCTCTTTAAAAAAAATGTTTTGATCACTTTTATCCCTATTGCAAGGAATGTAAACATCCCTTGTAATGGGACTAGTTCGACAGTAACAGCAACATCCCACATCTCTCCTCCAGGCTGGGAAGACCGAGATCAGAAAAAAATGAACTGTCTTGGCCTTTCCAGCTGAGTCCCTGGCCATTGCTTACATCCGCCAGGCCGGACATGACGTGGCACCTAGAGATGACTGGTGACCATCTGATCACCAGTCATCTCTATGCTCAACTGCTGCCGGCGACCGGTTCATTCTCCGGGCCGCCGATGGCATGGACGGACCCCGAGAAGCACCGGATGACAGTGGGGGGGGAACGTCCCCTACCACTGCCTGTAAGAACAATCAAGCGACTGAACTGCCGCTATGATCATTCTTATGGTGCACAGAATCGCCGGCCCTAAAAAGTGTTATCTGAATGGTGCCTGTAGCTGCAGGCACCATTCAGATATCCCCGCTCAAAGTCTGCGATGTTGGGAGGGTGGGAAGTGGTTAAATAATGAACAGCAGATGCAAATGTAGTTTTTAAACAAGATCTGATATAATAAAAATATTATAAAACACGTGTGTATTATGCCGTGCTCCCTAACTTAATGTGTCCCTCACTTCTAACTTGTGTCTGATGGCTGCAAACAAATAATTGTGTTCCCACAAATGCAAACAAAATAAAATAAAAAATGTTGGCTGTGCCTATCCATGTGCAATCCAATTAATGTTTTTAAACCAAAACCTTACTTTCAAACCACAAAACCGCTTTTATTATTCAGTGACAAACTTTCTCACGTACAATAAAATAAAATAAACAAATATGATCGTTCCAGATGACTATAGTTGTGCTTTTCTTCTTTCAAATATTTTTTCCTTTAAATGTGCTTCTCATACCCTGCAGTTTTTCCACCTTCATCCTTGTGGATTTCAGTTAATACAATGGTGCAGTGACTCCCACCTTTCACCACTGTGCTCACCACCAGTCAGAGCCCCTGAGGGAGTCCTGTGATTGTGACGATACGCGTGGGAGGAGTTGGGTCACAGAGTACAGGTAGTCCCCGGGTTGCAAACAAGATAGGGTCTGTAGGTTTGTTCTTAAGTAGAATTTGTTTGTAAGTTGGAACAGATACATTTTTTAAGTGTTAAAAGTGTTAAAAAAACTATTTTTAAGTTTTATGGATAGCATAGGGAAGGGGTAACACCCCTGTAATGTTTGTTTTGCTGTCTATGTTTCTGTCCAGAAGATTACACCTCACTTCCTGTCCCAATGATCATTGGATTTTGAAAATTTTGGGTTGTTGTGGAAACAAACCTTGGTGATAAAGCATCAGTGGAGACACCTTTTTCCCATAATAACTCTTACAGGAGTGACTTTCCCTTCCTAGAGGTAGATTTCCTCTCACTTCCTGTTGTCTCTCTCCGTTTGTAAGTAGAAGTCATTCCTAAGTCAGTTGTTTGTAACTAGGAGACCACCTGTATTATGTTTGTGGAACATACGAGAGTATAGGAGAGCTGCTGCCCCGTCAGATGACCTTTTAAAGCTCACTGTCTTAAGTTTTAATGTAAGTGAATATTATGCAATAAATGTGAAACCTTTATATACTATTCTATACTTTATATACTACACTATGGTAGTGTATATTTCTTTCAATAGTTTTTTATTAATTTGTTTAGCAAAAAGAAAGCCAGAACAAATCAGAACAGTCGATGAAAAAGCACATAGTTCTTACATCATAAGTATATCATAAGCACAGAGGACCAAGCATTTCTATAACGCATTTGTTAGTATTACTCTCCAAAGATTTGTGACGTGTCTTCTTAGTGGAAAGGGTAGGTGGCTTCTCACCCACAACACCCCAGAAGGGATCAAACTGTGTTGTGATGTGAGGACCACTCCCTCCTAAATAAGGAAACCAAATGGTTACACAAGAGTGGATAAGGGAGTATATCTTTCATATTGAGGGGACGTGAAGGAAAGTAAGTCCAGACAGAGCCAAGTCAGTGAGGACTCGTAGAGAGGAGAGTGGAAGGAGATTGAACAGCTGAGGAGCCTGGAATTAACCCCAGCAGGGGAAGGCGATATTAGACCAGGTTTAAACTGGTGGTGAGCGCAGTGGTGAAAGGTGGGAGTCACTGCACCATTGTATTAACTGAAATCCACAAGGATGAAGGTGAAAAAACTGCCGGATATGAGAAGCACATTTAAAGGGAAAAATATTTTAAAGAAGAAAAGCACGACTATAGTCATCTGGGACTGTCACATTTGTTTTCCTTTATTTTAATGTACATGAGAAAGTTTGTCACTGAATATTGAAAGCAGTTTTGTGGTTTGAAAGTAAGGTTTTGGTTTAAAAACATTAATTGGATTTTTTATTTTATAATATAAATGTTTGCTGATGACATTTTCATTGATTTTGGTCACTGCCATCTGTCAATACATGATAGTTCCCAAATGTAGGTAGATGATATTTAATTAATAATGTTCAAATTATAATGTGACAAATGCATCAAATCCTCATGATGATCCATCAGGGTCTGGTAGACTATTGTTCCGTGTCACTGGAAACTGAAACTGGAGAATGCAGCTGTAAAGTTTATGTCGTAATATGATCTACGTCTTAAGTATGCAACACTATCTAACAGTGTCTTTGAGCTATAAAAATAACTCGTAACCACATGTATGTTATGTTAGTCTTGGCATTTTACATTGGATGGAAAACAAAGAAAGAGCAAGTCTGAGCAGCAGATGCTGGTGGGACACTCAGTTAAGAATGATTTCAATCAGGAGACCTTGTCTTTGTTCGGGAGATGACATTTTACTTCTTTCTGTAGTGTGTGTGCTAAATTGAACTTGCATTTTATGGAATATTTTAATCCTGTGTTCTCACTTTTCACAGTTACATTACTTTAAATTGTTACTAAACCCACAACAGTAAAATCAGTCTGTATATGCAGTAAAGCATGCTTGTTATACTCACTGTGGAACCTAAGGAGTTAATCCTGCGCATTGTGTAAAAAGGCTCATCCTCCCCTTCTTTTACTGTCCCTAATCCATCTCCTGACAGTACAGAGCCTTGGGAGCACTCTGCCCATGCTCAGTTTGGTGTGTATTGCTTGAGAGTTTTTTTTTCTTGGGTGCATGTGATCAGCACAGGGCCAGTCAGCATCATCCAAACAGAAGTCAGGGGTCCTGCAGCCTTATAGGACAGTCAAATGAGAATGAAAACGTATCCTATAACCTATAACCAGACACTGATAGAAGTCACAAGACTGCTATATACTGCTGATGAGAAAAGGTATTTAGCAGTTTATATTTACTAAAATAATTGCATTTCCATGTTCTGTGAATTATGGGAGACCAGATATAATGAATGAAGGGTTTAGTAACACTTTAAGTATGTTTACAGAGGGCAGTGCGATTAAATACATCTAGGGGTTGTCATTCAATGAGCTAGACATGGTATGGAGAAGTAGAATCTTGGATGCACAAAAAAAAGAAGAAAAAAGGTTTTGGGGCTTTAGATGTGGTCTACCAATGTAGATGGTAGTATGGGAATTGTGTAAAAAAATCATATTGTTTTTATACACAGTTCCCATACTACCAGCTACATTGGCAGACCTCATCTAAAGCCCCAAAACCTTTCTTCTTCTTTTTTTTTGTGCATCCAATATAAACAGGGGTGGAGACCTACCATTGTTGGACATACCAGGTCACAAGTTTTTAATTACTGAGAAGTAGAATCTGCTGAAGATGGAATTTCCCCTCAAATTGGAGAGATTTTTTCTCACTTTCTGTTGTTTCAGGGACAGGATATGAAAGAAAATCGGGAACAAAGACTGCAAGAACATGACTGCCATTCTAACCCTTCCCCAAAACGAAAAAAAAAAAAGAAAAAAAAAAAAAAACCATTACAGCGTATGTACATCCAATATATATATATATATATATGTACTTATTTTTTTTTTTGGTTACGGATAGAATGGGAGAGGGTAAAACCAGTCTCGGATTATTTTTGTTTTTCTGTGGCCTGCTGGACAGGTTTCCCTCCATTTCCATAAGCATACCCAACATAACCAACAACTTCCGAGAAAAGGTTATAACGATCCCCTTCATAGGTTATAAAATGATTATAACAAAATGTTTCCAGTGTAACCTAAATATTCATATTTGAGAGCAGTATGATTTAGAATAACAATAAGAAACCCAAATGGCTATCTTCCCACCTTAGTTTTACATTTGTAAATTACCATTTTTTCCAGAGATTTTGGATTGGTTCTGCAGTAATATGGTGCAAAGGGAAGATTGGTTAGGGAAAAGATGAGAAGTGCTGATATTTCTGAAGCTGTGTTAAGAAAAACATGCTGTGCAGGATTAATCTTTTCTTGAGCTCACACAATATTTGACAGACCAAATGTTGATGCCAAAAGCAACTGCTATTTTAGGTCAGTGTGCAAACTGTGAAATACCATGAAACCCTATCAAAGGCTATCCTATGTTTGTTTGTTAGATGCGTTTATGTGGATCCCTGGCTTAGCATCCAAATCACATCAAATAGAAGGGAAAGAATGGACCCAAAGCCTGTAGTCAGTCCTTTTTTTACTCTACATTTAAATCCTGTAAAATAACCTATATTATTCTTAAATGGGGATGGATGTTCTGTTAGGCCATCATTATTTATATTAAGATAAAGTAAGTGTTGGCATTCATTGCATATGCCAGCAATAATTAAATGAAAACCATGTGCGAGAAACCCATAAAGCACAGATACAGAGCCCAAGAATAAATCAAAGATTATTCTGTGTGCAAGAAAGAAACCATCCTCTATATAACGAAAAGATGTTTCACCTAGTTGTATTTTCCTAGAATAGCATGACATTAAAATCAAAGGGAACATATTTTGTTTTTCTAATGTTTATTTTGAGACTTGGCACACATAGATGGTAAGCCCCCGTTCACACCGGTGTGACTTGTCATGCAATTTGACAGGTCCAATTCGCATGACAAGTCACACCCTATGAAATCACTCAGATCAGTGCATTGTCGACTTTCTGGTGCCACACTACTTTGAAGAAGAAGTTCCGGCACTATTTTTGGTGATTTCAGGTGCCACTTGCATAGAGATCTGTACATGAAGTCAAACAGATGTCAGCCAAGTTGCACTGAAATGCAGCTTTGAAATCATGTGATTTCAAGTGAAGTCGCAAAATTTCAAATTCGGATTTGTTGTGAACGGGGGCTAAATATACTTAAAGGAGTTGTAAAGGCAGAAGGTTCTTTATCTTAATGCATTCTATGCATTAAGATAAAAAATCTTCTGTGTGTAGCATCCGCCCCACCACCCCCTAATTACTTACCTGAGCCCCTTCTCTATGCAGCGATGTCCACGGATGTCTAAGCCGTCTGGGACATTCCTCCTGATTGGCTGAGACACAGCAATGGCACCATTGGCTCCTGCCGCTGTCAATCAAAGTCAGCCAATCTGGGGAGAGAGGGGGCGGGGCCGGGACGAGGCTCTGTGTCTGAATGGATACACGGAGCTCTGACTTGGCTCTGGTGCCCCCATAGATAGCTGCTGGTTGAGGGGGAGTCGATAGGAGGAAGGGGCCAGGAGCAGCAAAAAGGGACCCAAGAAGAGGAGGATCAGGGCTGCTCTGTGCAAAACCAACTGCACAGAGGAGGTAAGTATAACATGTTTGTTGTTTAAAAAAAAAAAAAAAGATGAGCCCTTACAATCACTTTAGAACAAGTAAGACATTTAACCTGATTAGAACAATAGGACAAACTTGGATTCTTTTTGGTAGTAAATGTGTTTGTAAATACAGAGGAAGTATTTCAATTGACCTAAATTAGGTATATTTCAATTAAGACGGCTCAGGAAATAGTCTTTGGCATTGGTCACATAGGGAATAAGTAATTGGCAGTTTATTTCCTACCAAGATCAGAGGCGTTAAGCTTGTCAGCTGCCATGAAAGGATGTCTTCACTTCCTCTTCTAAGTTTAAATGACCCTTCAATACGCCATCGTCTGTATACATGGCAAAAAGTACAGGTCACATGTACTCTGTAATCATTCTAGGGGAACAGAGGTGATTGAAAGTCTATTGAAAAATAAACGACTGCACTGCAGTGACTAGAAAAAAAAAATAGTAAAAGAGTTAGGTATTTGACCACACTGTGGCACTACAGGGGCATAAGAGGCTTTTCCTCTAGTGTTATCTGAATGTAAAATGACACAAGATATAGTTCTATAGAGATAGAGTGGCATTTTCTTTATATAATTACAATGTTATTTTCCTATCCAATGTCAAGGAGTTTTTGTAGACCAGGGGTCCTCAAACTATGGCCCTCCAGTTGTTCAGGAACTACAATTACCATCATGCCTAGTCATGTCTGTGAATGTCAGAGTTTTGCAATGCCTCATGGGATGTGTAGTTCTGCAACAGCTGGAGGGCCGTAGTTTGAGGATGCCTGTTGTAGACTATTGGCAAGATTTTGGATGTTTTTGTCCTGTTGTCATAATCTGTACAGTAATAAATTGATGGGGTTTCTTTAAATAAGTTTACGATAATGCCAATTTAGAGACCAACTGACTTTCCATTATTCTATCTGGGTGTAGGAGCAAACAGAAGCACCCAGAGGAAACACAAACATAGGACGGACATACGAACTACATACAGTGTTCTTGGGGGGAGTGGAAATGAAACACTGGACCCTACTGCTGCCATTGTAGAGTACTAGAGTGCCTGGTAACCACCATACTGTTGTCATGCCCCCACATGGGTGGTGATTTACTAAAACTGGAGAGGGCAAAATCTGGTGCAGCTTTGCATAGAAACCAATTGGCTGCCAGTTTTTTTTTTTTTTTGCCAAAGCTTAAAGGAGCGAGCCGCTGAGAACCCGAGCCAGCCACTCCCGCCCCCTCCACAGCCCAGCGCTTCAGTAATGGCGGGGGGCAGAGCAAACAGCAGTGACTGACAGGCACCAGCTCTCTGTTCAGGGTGCCCTGAGAACCCAGCAGTGGCGTTTTATTACTCGGTTCTCAGTGTTAACACAGGCGGTTGACAGATGCAGAATAGGACTGATGCTGTATTCACCTAGGTAAGTATGATTAAAAAAAAAACCCACATACTTCTCTATTAATTGAACAAGCTGAAGTCAGAAGCTGATTGGCTACCATGCACAACTTCACCAGATTTTGCATTCTCTGGTTTCAGTAATCAACCCCACTATGTTTTATAAAAATTAATTTGTCAAAATATTAGGCATGATATTTACATTTTAAAGTAACTCTGTAATTTGTTCATTCAAGGGCAGGGTAAAAGTACAAATGTTTTCTAAATGATAGGCATGGTAAGGAACTGCATTTATCTTCCAATTGCTCCTCTACCACCAAGATCACCCAGCAGAAGCCACTCTACCCCGACATCACTGTGAAAGTTAAGGCTTACATGCAGGGCCGCTGTTAGAAATCATGGGGTCTGATTCTTGTTTGGGCCCCCCCCAACTCCACCTACACCCCACCCAACACCGGAGGTGCAGTAAACACAGCGACATTGACTTTTTCTGCCTACGCCTCAAAAAAATGAAAAAAGACCCTCTTTTGCTCCCACCTCCTGGGCCCCTCTGTTGACCCGATAGGGCCCAGGGAAATATCATTTTATCAATGGTATGCAAGTAGGAGGGGGGTGTGGTCTAGTAAAATCCATTTATTTGTTTAGGCAGAAATAAACAATAAAGCTGCCCCGCCCCCCCTGTTTAGCTGATGAGGCCTGGGCCCAGTACTACAGGACCAGTTGTACTGCCTTATCAGCGGCCCTGCTTGCATGTAGCTAAGGATCCTCTGCCCACCCCAGTCAAATGTGCCTTGGCCTGACTACTGACCACTCAAGCTACTCTGTAAGCAAAGGAAAAATTCACATGCTCTGCAAAGCTATAAGTACTCGTTTATATCTCTAGGAGAGCAAGCAAAGCAAAGGGGGAACATACCAAAGGTAAGTAAGGGTTCTGTAGGTAATTATACATGCCAGCTTGGATCCTGTTATTTTGGTCTTTTCTGCACTTGACCACTACATACAATTCTTTAATGCCTCTGAATCCAAGATAAACATTTATTTGTTACTTTATATCATGGTTTCTCAACCAGGGTTCTGTGGAACCCTAGGGTTTCTCCAGAGGTTGCTAGGGGTTCCTTGAGCAATGGTCAATTACTACCTCTCAGATAAATTCCCAATGATACCATTGATCTTTTTAGCTATCTGTAAGGGGGTAATTTTTCCCAATGACCACAAGTGTAAGGAGCATTCTTCCCATTGGCCATCACACTAATGTATCATGCAGATTTTTAATTTTTAGCAGGGGTTCCCCTGAGACCGGATAATTATTTCAAGGGTTCCTCTGTGTTTAAAAGGTTGAGAAAGGCTACTTTATATGATCAATGCAAGACACTCTGGGAACATGTTACTTTGTTTAATACCGGTAAGTGAATTTCTCCATTGCCAACGTTCCTTTGTGAGGGGCATACTTTGAACAAAATACACTAAATTCATTAACAATATGTCATAACACACAATAATGTATTTTGTCATTTAGAATTTCCAAAATCTGTGGAAAATAAGCTGGTACCTTAGAATTTGTAGCTAAACAAAGAAAGCTGATATAACTACAAAAAAGCTATGTAAGATGTGTTTGGACGGATTCTGTAACAATGTCAGCTGAGTACTTCTCAGTCTAAATGTATATGGCAAGGAATTCCTGCAAGGATTGTAAACCACTGCATTAATGACAAATCCCCCTCACAGTGCCCCTCAGCCCTTGGAATTTAACTCCTCTCACATTACAGTATTTATTGAATTTTCAAGCCAAACTCTGTTCTGCTCCATAAAATTCTGACAAGTGGACTCTGCCAAGCTAATAATGGCTTCATTCTGCTGAAATAAACTTATTTCACTGCAGCAAACAGAACGACATGACCTCAAAAGGTTATTATTAACAGGGTTAATGAGAACCAACAAAGTGTTCTCTCAAGACTAGTCATTGCTGCTATAATAAAAGGTGGGATTTTACTTTTATGAAATAAGCTGCAGTAAACGCTATCTACAAAATAATGTCCTAGAGTGCCCAGATGATGAATTTAGGTCATTTAAAATCGCTGTGTATGTAAATAGTGAACTTCATAAGCCTGCATGAATACTGGGAGCAAATAAATAAATGAATGCTCTTTTTTTAATATGGCACCATTCTCAAATACAATAATATAAACATAGCACATTCAGTAGTGCACTTCTCTTTATATGTTTTTTTCTACCAGTTAATACCAATCAGCCATAACTTTATTACCACTGACAGGTAAAGTGAATAACATCTCGTTACAACAGCATATGAAAATGGGTGGGATTTTTTAGAAAGCAATTGAACATGTTGTCCCTGAAATTGTTGTGTTGAAAGCAGAAAAAAGCAAAACCCACTGCAGAAAAGGTTCAAGAATGGTTTGAGGAACACAACAATGAGTTTGCAGTGTTGACTATATTCTCCAGATCTCAATTAGTCATACGTCTGTGGGATGTGCTGGAAAAACAAGCCCGGTCAATGGAGGCCCCACAGAGCAACTTACAAGACTTAAAGTGGTTCTAAAGACAGAAGGTTTTCTTAATGCACTCTGGGTGCATCAGCCCCCCCTAATACTTACCTGAGACCCATCTCGATGCAGCAATGTTGCACAAGAGACTTGGCTGTCTGGGACTCTCCCTCCTGATCGGTTGAGACACACAATGGGCACCATTAGCTCCTGCTGCTGTCAGTCAAAGTCAGTGAGCCAATCAGAGGAGAGAGGGGGCGAGGCCGAGCCACGACTCTGTTTGGAAGACAGAAATCTTGGTGAAATTCAGAACATTCAACGAGACACCCCGGAGGTAAC
>BLSH010438269.1:928220-938487 GCA_018402905.1 Glandirana rugosa | reverse complement strand
CTAAACTAGTGACCCCTTTTTTTACAATTTATGGATTGATTTACAAGGAAATTGAAAAAGAAAATTGTATAATGTATGACCAGCTCAAGCAGGAAGTAAACAGAAGAGGAGAAGATTCGGGGCTACAGCATCAAATGACCACGGATGGGGGGGGGGTAAGTAAAAACATGCATTTAGTTAGGTATTTAACATTTTTTTCCCCAGTGATCAAATCGAGGGAGGTAGGGGTGGGTCCTGCTCTATGGACATGACACAGCTTTCCCAGCTTTCCTTGAAACAGGGTTCCATCCACACAGATATTTTTCTTTTTTTTTTTTTTTCTTTTTTTTTTTTTGCTAATCCGTCCTGCTACACAGTAATAAATACCTGCATTCTGTAAATAAAATTGCCGTTCAATTCACGTTTTTTTTTTTATATACTCATGTGTATTTTTACCTTTGCAGAGCTGTCATCTTTACCATGGGCATGTGAAGCCCACTAGGAGTTATTTCCGGGATATAGTGATACTGTTTACCCAGCATGCACATTGCCCCCATGGCATTGCCCCCAATCACATTGCCCCCATTACAATGCTCTTTTTTAAATTAATTTTAGATTCTTTGGGCTGTGCTGTCCCCCAGGCTCTATTTGAAGAGCTGACATGCTTACCGCTGTAGCATCCTTTATTGAAACCCCACAGAAATGGTGACGTTTCGTGGCCGCCATGTTGCTACACCCGCACTCGTCTGCACTAAGGATACAGAGAGAAGGCAGCAAGCGTACATCTTTGTACACCCACCAGAGTTTTTAATGCCATTCTTATTTTTAACAGTAAATGGAGCTTACATACTGAAATACAGGATACAGAAATACGTGACACTGTTTTGATGTTCAATTTTAAAAGCAGTGACAAGCCTGCCGATCTCACAGCTTAAGAAATGTCACAGAATACCGCTGCTTTTAAAATTGAACATCAAAACAGTGAGACAGATTTCTAAGTCCTGTATTTCAGTATATAAGCTCTGTTTACTGTTAAAAATAAGTGTGAAGTTAAAATCTCCGGTGGATGTACAAAGATGTCCGCTTTCCTCCTTCTATCTGTAACCTTAGTGTACGAGTGTGGGTGCAGCAACATGGCGGCGATGAAACATCACTTCCGGTTTCCAATAACAGACGCTACAACGGCGATGCCTGTTGTCTCCTGAGATTGATGACACACATCTCCCAGGAGACTTTGCGAATCTGGAAATGACATGCACAGAAACGGCCGTGAAGGAGGCAGTGAGATTTTAACCACTTCAGCCCAGGAAGGATTTCCCAGGTTAGGTCCAGAGCACTTTTTGCGATTCGGCACTGAGTTGCTTTAACTGACAATTGTGCAGTCGTGCAACGTTGTACCCAAACAAAATTTGCGTCCTTCTTTTCCCACAAATAGAGCTTTCTTTTGGTGGTATTTGATCGCCTCTGTGTCATTTCTAATCACCGATATAACCAAAAAAATGCGACAATTTTGCAAAAAAAAAAAAACAGATTTTCTTACTTTTTGCTAAAATACAAATCCAAAAATAAAATATAAAAAAACATTTTTTTTTCTTCGGTTTTGGCCGATTTATATTCTTCCTCATATTTTTGGTTAAAAAAAAATCACAATCGGCGTGTATAGATTGGTTTGCGCAAAAGTGATGAGAATTCATTTCTGGGGTTTTTATTTATTTTTATTTTTTTACTAGTAATGGTGGCGATCTGCAATTTTTAGCGGTACTGCGATATTGGGGCGGACATGTCGGATCATTTTGACACTTTTTTGGGACCAATGACATTTATACAGCGATCAGATATTTAAATGTCCACTGATTACTGTAGAAATGTCATTGACAGTGAAGGGGTTTACCTGCAGGGGGAGATCTAGGGGGTTAACTGTGTTCCCTGTTCTTTTGCTGTGGCCGCTCATTGAAGCTCGCTGGCGGACATTAGGTCCACCCGAGCTGCGGGCACACTCCTCAGGAGCACCGCGCCCCCTAGCGGCCACCCGCAAATCGCTGCTTATTTATGGCGATTCACGGGAAGCAACCACACTGCCGCAGTAAATATACTGCGTGCCGTGTGGAAGCAGTTAATAATGCATTTTTATAGAAAATGATTAGGAAAGACACATTTATCCTGGATGGTGGGGACTTGAAAATGTGGGTGGAATGTCGCTTTAAAGCAGAGCAGAGTGGGTGACAAGAAAAAAAAAAGAGTGCCCAGGCCTGCAGAAAATATTTCCTCTACCATAAAATACAGATAAACGGAAACAGCACAAAATTGTTTTTTACTCAATGATCTAAGAATTAAATATTTATACTGCTATTAATAAATGTTAACAAATTGAAAATGATACATTATTCACTATTTATTAAATACATCAAGCAGGAAAGAACAGGAGAAAAATCACAAAAGGACATCACAAACATCTTGCCAAGAAGGACACTGACTGCAAAATTGTAATTGGTGGTTGGCAAAGATAAACATTTGTCATTATGGCCTGACAGCGCGCAGGAATAAATACTCCCTGGCTGTGTCTGGATGATAGGCATCATATTTCCACCTGCCATTTTAATAACGGTTCACAGAAGTGTTTAGGCAATGCTGTGATTTTCAAAATTTATATTTTATAAACTGCTCATCATGCTCAGATCGCAGAGCATAAAAAGAATATTTGGTAGCAGGATCTATATTTCTAGCTACTGTTTATTCATCTTATGGGAACAGCAGATGAAACACATCCCACAATATCTTCACTGACTCTTATTAACTTGCCATATGTAATAAACAAACACATCAGATCTGCCTGTATTTAAGCTGCAGTTGTTCAAATGTAACAATGGAAACAGTCTCAGGCATTCCTTGGCCTTTCCAGCCACAGGTTAGAGAATGCCTAAGGCCTTATGCAAACGGGATATGTATTTAACCTCAAAATATGCTGGATATTTTTCAACTGCAACTTGGCAGAAAAAATGCTTCTAATGTTTTGTATGTACATACGTTAATGCATGTTTATACCCATAGTTGCAGGAAAGAAATTCGCAACATCTATGGCCAGACTAAATAAACCTTTGAAGCCTGTTCCAATCTATTGTCTGGACTCTGCAAAGTAGGAGGCAGCCGTGGGTTATTGTATTCTTATTATGTATCTCTTATTGTATCTGCATGCTGTTGACAATACCTGGATGCACAAGGGCTGCCACACTTCTGTTTTTTAAGAAAAAGTAGGAGACAGGGGTTTTGTTGTTCTAAAGAAGTAGAGACAGAGACTTCACTTTGCAAACTGAATAATCATTAAATTGGGTTAAAGTGTTACTAAACAGTATAATCAGTCTGTATATGCAGCATAGCATGCTTGTTATACTCACTGTGGGACTTAAGGGGTTAATATGACAGGGTCCCAGTGCCACTTCCTCTCCTGGTGCCATGGAGCCGGAAGGAAGTTCACCTCCACCCCATCTCCTGGGACACGTCACAGGTCCCAGAGGATTGCCCGGCTATTCACAGCACGCAGCGCGGGCATGCGCACTGCGTGGCTGGCTGTGAAGCCACGGCCGGGCACCCACACTTGCTATGCCGGAGGAGGGGAGGAAGAGAAGAGCGATGCATCGGGCAGCCGCATTGCTGGACCGTGGGACAGGTGATTAGCATTTATTAAAAGTCAGCAGCTATGCTTTTTGTTGCTACTGACTTTTAAATGGGTGGAACTCCACTTTAACATTGAATACCTAATTATGCAAAGGGAAATTGAAAAAAAAAAAAAACCTTATTATTGTGGTGTATGGAGGTTCACTTTATTTACTAAACTGTAAACATTTACTTTATACAGAGAACACTAACTTTGCCTGTGGGGCTATGATTAAGCACCTACATACAATGGTGTGAAACGCGTAAGCCTTTTTGTACAATACCTATTGATTCTGGAACACTGTATGGATCTTGGATTTTATGTCATTTAAATAAAAATCACCTTCAAGGAGTGCAGCCGTCCAGCAATTATTCTTCCTTGCCACTAACTTTGCCAAGTAAATAGTTTCTACTCCTTTATTAAATCAACCCCAGAGAGGCCACCCTAGATATATGGTTATTAAAGCAATAACAAGGAGGAAGTGGAAGTGTGCAGAACCCAATAATAGCCAATAAAATATGGATGTTTAATTAATTCAGATCAGTGAACAGTAATTGAATGGTAAGAGTTACCATACCTTCTAGTTTGCCTTCATTGACATTGCAAGATTATCAGTTGTAAATAATTTCTGTCTGAAAGCTAAGATTTATTAAACTTTACACATTTCTAGCTGATATTCTAAACAGAGGTCCTGGTATAACCAGAATTCTTTTGTTTTGTTTTCCACTAAATAGGGAAATGGAGCCAAATTTTCAAGTTGAGACACCAAAGATTTTCTACTGTCCTGGAACCAAACCATGGCAACACAAACGTATTATATAATGCAAAATATACAGAAACTTAAGTTACCTTCAGTGAAATCTACACGTCAAGAAGATCAGTAGATCCAGAGAAATAGGCAGCCGAATTTAAAGTAAATCTCAAAGTCCTGTGAAACTCCTGCTTAGCCTCACACTTCCCAATTAGTTTCTAAAATGTGACAGAATCACAGACCAATATAAAGCCTTGGGATGCAGAAACATTGTCAGAAACATGAATAATGAATAGCGGGAGTTATGATGCGTCACCTTTTCCAACTTTCTTTTTTCCTTTCACTTTACTTTCTCCTGCTCTTTCCTTCCAAATGCTCCCTCCCTCTATCTTCTACTCCCCTCCTTGTTCCCCTGTTCCCATCCTCTCCTCTACCCTACCTCTCTCCCACCCAATTCCCAAGCAGGTATACCTTAGCCTTATTCCCACCACTGACACCAGTTACCTGGGTCAACATCTCCAGATTTCTTCTGCAACTTAAAAACATACAGGTAGGTCCACCCATGGTCCCTAGTGTGTGCAGGTCCATTGTAGAGACATAAGCCTGTAAACCTCTTTATGTGTAGAAATTTAAAACAAGGTTTTATGTATTCTGCAAAGCAATTTCTAATGTATCCCCACTATATAAAGGAATGAACGAAAACAAAGGTAGCGCTGAGAAACATCTTTATGCGTATCCGCTGATCAGAAAACCCAACAGGTAAGAAAGATTTGCAATACAAATATAATGCAGAACTTTCCAACAAAAAAGTCATATGGTTACCATATGTAAAAAATGAAGAGTGATAACCAGTATTTAGTTCTATACTACTGTGGACTCTTACTATGTAATAGTATGGACATCACATCCTATTTCTTGTTTTGTACTCTATTCTGAAGTGAAAAAAAACACTGATTACTTAAAACGTCTTCATGTTAGAGCTCAATGTCCAGACTTTGTAGCTCATTTCTAAAGCATTACGTGTATCCTCTGGGGTCAGTAACCTCTATGTGCCACCATGCAACCATGATAAACGAATAAACATTTTTAGGAGAAATAAGTAAATCCGCATGCAGCAATGCCAGTAAAAGACAAACCAGGCACACAAAGTATTTTAAGTCTAGAAATAGTGAATATATGCTGATACCGCTTACTCATTAGAGAACTGAAAGCCAGATGAAGAGGTGGAAATGATGTTTGTTATTTTATTAGAGCTGGCCTCACAGAGTCTAAGCATTGCACAGCATTGCACAAGAGTTCTAACAATCCAACAAATAACATACACTCATACATGTTATACACTGTAAAGGTGCCAGATAACCAGCTAAGGAGTCAAGGAATGGGTAGCAAGGCAAACATTTGTGAGAGAAGGTAGCTATAAAATGCATACCGGGGAGATTGATGTGAGTGCAAAACTGCATATTGCACACAGGAGTTCCATCTTAGATACTGTATGCTTGACAGGACAGCATGTGCGACATGTTGATTATGACTATACAATAAATAGTATATAGGGCACAGGGTACTAACTAAAAGATATAGAGGGTTATTTTATGCTTTTAAAAATGGTTATGTAGTGGGGATATTGTTTTTTTATTATTATTATTATTATTTTTTAATTCATTTTTATGAATTTTAAGTATAAGACAAAAACATTAAAAAAAAAGACAATTAAGGAGAAACATAAAAATAACTCATATACAACACACAAGGAATCACATGACTAACAAATAAAAAGGTGTATTCCTAAGTCCCCATAAAAATAAAAAATATAATAAGAGCAGAAAGAAAGGAGGCAGTCCCCTAATTTAAAAAAATATTGGTCTCTCTAAGAGAGCGATCAAACTTACCAGGCCTTACTTCCTAAACCCCACCTCCCCTTTATTTCTCCCTTTCCACTTCCTTCTTCCACTCCCACCATCCCTCAGCCTACATCTACTTCGTGAAATGTGACCATTCAAAATCATCTCTATTGTGATCGTAACTGTTAGGGCTTGTTTACACTTGCTTTGGCTTCAATGCACATTAAAGCCCATACAGCTTCAACAAGCTTTTATGATGTGTTTTTGAGGCTTCGGTGGTGCTTCGATGAGGATTTGGTGGTGCTTCGATGAGGCTCATTTGAAGCTTTGTTGAAACTTGGCCAATGCCCTGTGTGTTTGTTGATATCTCACACCTGCCATTTCTCCAAAATAAAGCGAAGCTAAAGCTGAATTAAAGCCTCTGAAAAGCCAGAGGTGCTTCAAGCGAGCTTCAAACAAGCTTTGTCATAGACTTCTATGGAGGCGTTGAAGAGGCTTTGAAGCCTGGCTAAAGCTACATGGGGTAGCAATTTTTGACGCAAAGCTGAAGCGAAGCAAAGCCAATGCAAGGTGTAAACAGGACTGTAAGCTAACCATTTTATTTAGTGGCTTTCACTGGCATTAACAGAGCTTTAACAAAGTGTGCGTGAAGCCCTGTTTTGAAGCAAGTGTAAACAAGCCCTTATTGTGATAAGCTGAAAAACGCAAGAGGAAGTATATAAGTGCATAATTTCCAAGACATACTGGAAAAGCTTTGTCGATGGCTAGCAGACTGCCAATAATAAAATGAATACACAGGAAAGAGTAAAAGTGCCCCTGTGTTCAGACTATGGACATTAAACTATTTACATATTCTTAGCAAGCAGTAAAAGAGCTATAAAGCAAGTCCTTACTGACCTCTCTAGCTGCTTGTAATGTAAAGTAATTCATTCTCAAAGATCACACCAAAGACTCTGAAGTTGGTTTTCGATCAGTTTCTAACAGCTGTGTTTTTACATAAGAAGACAGGTAGGCTGCCAAGATTCTGTTTCCATGTAAAGGGTTGTGATTTCAGTGCCTCTGTTGTAAATGCTGAAGGTGAATTTCCCCAAAATGTCTTTATCTACAAAGGACGATAAGGGCTTGTTTTAAAGTGCTTTTAGTGCTTGATCAGAACCTATACTTTAGGCTGGGTTCACACTATTGCAAATTGGATGCGGTTTTAATTGCATCCAATTCGCATGTCAGGAGCCTGTGACCGGCTCTCAATGGAACCGGTTCACACAGCTCTGGGACGGCTGCAGGGAGAATTGCACAGGAGTCCTGGGCATCTTCTGGTTTGTTTCAGGTCTGAATTCAGCCAAGAATTCAGGCCAAAATCGGACTTGAAACAGTGAACAGGGATGCACAAGGCCCCTGCTGGGAGCCGCTTCACACGGAGGTGTGAACCCAGTCTTAATGTGCAAAGTCTGAGTACATGTTCACTTTAAAACAAAAGTCTTTCTCAAATGGACATATTGAACTGAAAACTACAGGTCATACACCCTGAATTTCCACACGTATTGTTGTGAAAAATGAAAAGTGCTGGAAATTTAAAAAAAAAATGAATGTAATTGAAAACTGAAGTTCAGTGTGTGTGTGCTGACTGCAATTTGTATGCAGAATCACTCCACCTAACCATTTTATTCTAATGAATGCTTTAATCGCTATAATCAGACAAACAAAGCAACCGAAAATTAAAACAAAATTACACTAGTATTTAAAAATATAGCTCTGCCATTCAATATCTAATTACATTTAAAATTGCTTGGAATGTCCAAATGGCTGCATAAGAAAATTGTGAAGGGTGGATTTTCAGTAATGTATAAAAATGTATCTGTGTTGACACAGAACAGTTATCTTCTACAAGCTGCTACATTATAGCATCAGTGTACATAAGAGGTTATTCACACTTTTTCAGCAGCCAGCAACATCACATATACACAAACCAGCATGTGGTGACCCAAACGAAAAGAATTTTAACAGATGGCATTAGTGACAAGACACAAAACAGCACTGAGTAGGCTAATGCATTCCAATCCCATTGAAATTTAGCCATTGCATTATTATTCTTATTCTTCTCAGCATAAGTTGTACAGATATATAGAGCAAAATATTGCTTCCCCCTTCCCAACAATACTATAGTGTTGCCATCTGTTTGAATATGGCCAGGACTAGCTGCAGACAGCTTGCCGGCATGCTGTGTATCTGTATTCCTGTAACAGATGACTGGCTAAGTCCATCACTGCCAACATTAGAATACATATTTCTGAGGCTAAGCACTGCTGGATAGGTATATCGTACTGTGTAGTAGAAGAGAACACAGGTCAATAAACCCCTTACATGGCATGACCTTTGTGCTTTATAATCATGCATCCTTATTGAACTTCAAATGTTCACAATAAATTATAAACTTGTCTGCGCACAAAACAGGAGGTTAACACTGTCAATACATCTTGATATACAAGCAATAAAGTGTACCTGATATAAATGATTTTATTTATTAACAGCATGCAAAGGACATTGATGAATACTAACTTGCAGCAACACTGGCAGACCAGCGTTTAGCAGTATAATATAGACATACTAATAAAAGTTGATTGTGCCTGGTTGCTGTCATACAAGTGTATGGGCCTCATAAATATCAATGTTAAAAGGAGAAACTGTCTGTGTTAATCGCAGGTTGCAGTTGAGACTGTATAGTTTACATTGATAGTGCACTCGTTGGGTAGCTCTGGGCAACACAAAAACTATTTAGGCCCAATAAAAACAGGTATCAAAATAGGGCATTTTGTGCATGTTTCTGTTGCCCTGGACAGAATAATTTTTATGTGTGGGGTTAATTCATGGGAGATTAAATCCTTTTTGTATCCACAGTAATTTGGAATAGCGAATATGTTCACAGATATAGAATGCCCATATTGGGCACAAGTGGGTAATTATAAGGAAGGGAGGGAGGCAAGGAGGGGGGGGGGGGGCGATGGATATGGGAGCATGTTGTGGGAAAGAAAGGGTAGAATCGGGGAGGTAGCTAAGAGCAGCTCTCCCTGGTTTTTCCCCTTAAATAATCACAATTTTTTTTTTTATATTGTTTGGCTTGTTTTTTTGTTTTTGGTTTGCTCTTTTTCGTTTACATCACTAACACAGGAAGTGAAGGGTGGTAGGGGGAGTTGGAGGGAGGTGGAGAGGGGGGGATGTGGGGAGCAAGGATTAGGCAGAGAAGCCTGGTACCCCTAGATCAGGGATATGCAATTAGCGGACCTCCAGCTGTTGCAGAATTGCAATTTCCATGAGGCATAGCAAGACTCTGACAGCCACAAGCATGCTACCCAGAGGCAGAGACATGATGGGACTTATAGGTTTGCAACAGCTGGAGGTCTGCTAATTGCATATCCCTGCCATAGTCTATATATGGACTATATATGAGAGAAAGATCATAAAAATATAAGCCAAAGGGAACAGGGAAAGGGGTTTTGATGACCGCTCCAGGCGAGACCAATGAACACTGCCAATGATGGGTGCAAGTCCAGTCCAGTCCATGAACAGTGGCAATCGTGAAGCAGCAAGAAGTTGTGACAGCACTCCAAAATCTCAACCTTTGCATCTACAATAAATTTGGATTTTTAACCGTTACTTTGGAATGTTCGTATAAAAAGTATAAAGAAGGGGTTCTTTCCTCCGTTCTCTGTACACTTTCCATGTCTATGAGAAATACACTTCGTCCCTCTTCAACACTGTCGTGAGGTTTTCATTGCCAATTTTTAGGTTTAAATAACATCTACGTTTCCAACTCTAAAACCTCACGACAGTGTTGAAGAACGACGAAGTGCTAACGGTGACAAGTACCTGACCTGACCTGAACGTGGGTAGTAACCGTCACAAGTAACCAGAGCGGACCTCGCCAGTAGTTTTGGGGAAAGGGACAAGGGAAACCGAATATAAAAATACTAGAAAGAGAGTATATATCAGGTATATATCTGATACCGTCCCTATACGTTAATCGTCTGGAGGTCGACAACGTTTGGA
>BLSH010438269.1:910907-924671 GCA_018402905.1 Glandirana rugosa | reverse complement strand
TTCATGTATAAAAGTCGTTACGTCTTTCATTTGAAAAAAATAACCAAACAATTAATTACATGATCGGTTCTTCCCTATGAAAGGGTCGACGTCACTGATATACTTATTATATATTACCTATTACTTAATACAATAAATTCAAGTATTGGGGTCTAGTAAAAAATACACACGGAAGTTGTAAAAGAGGAATTCGCTCATGTAACACGTTCTTACCAACAGGACGTTTCCTGTATTCCATCGTATACCTAGAGGTCAGTCGTACCCTGATTTGTAGGGTCTCGCGGAAAGGTAAGAGACATCGAGGTGTCTATTATTCATATAGTCACTGCAGCTGGGAAAGTATCCCTTCTTGGCTAGTACATTAATTAACAAACCAATAAAAAAAGTTTACTTTCTGCATTGCTGAAAATATGTACTTCAGTCAACTGAATAATTTTACAAGGGAAATTTTGGATATCCGAAACAGCTGTATAATCATACATACTATATATTCTCAAAGGGAATCAAGTGTAAGGTGAGTGATATATAAAGGAAGAGTTCAGAGCTGACTATGGTGATTATCTCCACTTAAGTACAAAAAGAAAGAAATGTTCTTTTGTGGAAATTTCATTTAAACCCTTGACAAAGAGTAATCTTTTTTAATGTTATTCTAATATGTTTGATGATGTCACTAAGCATATACTGATCTTCCTAATTTTATCCTGAGCCTATTATTTAAAGCCACCCAAAATTAGATAGAAATGAGCAGTACGTTACATAAAGTGGTTTGAGTTCACAGTTCTATCTTGAATATTTTAGTTTATGCAGTATTTCAAGCTGATTTAGTGAGTGCAGCCCCAATTAGGCCTGGGAATGTATGTGGACAGGAATCTGACAAAGATAATTCCAGCGTCATTTGTGAAAATCATTGCACATAATAGCCTTAATGATGAGAATAAAAGAAAAGAGGATGATCACTATAAATATTGAGAGGAGTACAATGATTTCTTGTCATAGGTAGAGATACAATGGACACTGTGTCTCTAGAGGCTAACTGACTGCTAGAAAGTCACAATGATAATTTGCCCAGCAGATTGTTCCTGTACAAGAATCTGTAGTTATATGCCAAAGAAAATCAACTTCAAATAATACATTTTCAACTACTTAAAGCAGAATATGTAACAGCTAAATGCACAGTTGATACATGTTCACTATTTTTCTGCCAAAGAATATGTAATTCCGTTCAGTGTGTCTTGTGAATTACACAAACTGGACAGCCAGGCAGGCAGATGGGACCACTATTTCTTGGTTTTGTAATTGACTTTCCTATGTCAAGGTTGTTTACTGGACAGTCAATTAACACCATTAACATCTGATAAATTACTAGGTGATCTTTTCGGTTGTATAAATCACAAGGCTGACTGCACAGAATTATACATAGATAGGCAGTTATTACCAGAGTATATGTCGTTACTGGAAAATATGCCCACTATTTCTGTTACCATTATAAATGTAACATATCCCATTACTTTCTGCCTTTATGGCAATGGTCAATAGAACTAGAGGGGTGAATCTCCCCAACTAGGGACACAGACAGCAATAAAAAAACATTCTAGAGCTTCTAACCCCTAAACAACAGACTGAAGTGCAAAAAAAATAAGAACAGCTTATGAACATCTATTGGATAAGACCGCAATGTACAAATTACATTATTTAAACACTCTAAATGAAGCATCAAAAGTGAGGTGAGGTATAAAAAATTAGATATTTAAAGTTGTTGTAAAGCCTCTCATATACCCAGTGAAGTGACTAGCCTCAGGTGATACACAACGATTAAACAAATCTTCTACACACATTGTACCTGTTTATCTGCAGCACTCCCCTCTCTATATCTGTTCAAAATCCAGAATGTATATAGCTTGTGAAAACTTTTGGAAAGCAGGGAGTGGGGAGCTGAAATTACACTTTGCAGAGTTCAGTGAGGGGCCCTCCGAGAGCTGATTGACACACCCCCCCCCCCCCTTTCACACAGCACAAAGGAGCATAGCTGAGGCTGTCAATCAGCTAGGAATCCCTCCCCTGTCACCTTTTTTCTCCTGGTGCCATGACAAACTTGTCACAAGTGACTCATGCAGATAACAGAGGAATAAGGTAGCAGACAGAAATGCTCCGGGTAGAGATAAGTACACACTATAGAGGGATATGCTTTGTCCATATTTCATGTCAGAGGTTTACAACCACTGTATAGTCAAGCCTTTCATAGACAAATACGGATCAGTCATAGTTTGTATTAAATTATTTGAACATTTTCTTTAGCGCAAGAGTTAACATGTTTGTTCTCAAGGGATGCATAATGTTGTGGCAACCGTCTTGCTAGTGTGGTTGGATAAAGTTTAACAATATAGCTTAAATATCTTCCTTTAGTCACATAGGCATAAACTTAGGCATTTGGATATGCAATCTCTGTTGAAGGGGAGCATCAAAGCTCAGGCTGGCAGATCCCCCTTCATAATTTGCGACCAAAAGCAAATGTTTTTTATGTCATATGACTAGTACTAATGTGAGCTTGGAGATGGAGTTTGTCAGCAAAAGTATTTCATTCCTTGAAATATAATTTATTCATCCATCCTAGCAAAACCTTAATATAGTTCAGTTAGTTACATTTGAGTATGAAACAATTTAAAGGTATGGTTTTTAAAACGAAATTCACAAAAATATATTTTGGAATGCGGAGTAGGATATGGGTGGCACAGTGGTGTAGTGGTTAGCACTATTGCCCAGCAGCAAAAGGGTCACTGGTTCAAATCCCAACCACTACACTACCTGCCTGGAACTTTCATTATCTCCCTGTGCCTGCGTGGGTTTCCTCCAACACTCCAAAGACATGCTGGTAGGTTAATTGGATCCTGTCTAAATTGTCCCTAGTATGTGTATGTATGACTGAGTTAGGGACCTTAGATTGTAAGCTCCTTGAGGGTAGGGACTGATGTGAATGTATGATGTATATATAAAGCGCTGCGTAAACTGACGGCGCTATATAACTACCTGAAATAAATAAAAATAAATATGTATGTAAAACAGTGCATAGGTGTTCATTTAGTGTAGCAATCAGAAACTGACAAAATAAAAAGGAGTAGTCAATGCAGGCTTGGTCTGTATCCATTACAAACCACTTCTAGAAGAAGTCACAACAATCCAAGATAAGCTAAAGACCTGTTTTAATTGTCAGCTTCCCAGTATACCACTAATTCTTTATATAAGACATGTTTGTGAAAAGGTAATGTCTTGAAATGATATATATAGCTTAGGCTACTAAGCTAACTGCATGCTTATAGGAAGGATGCAACACAGCAGGTGGTGGTAGGCACAGAGAGAGGTTGCCAGAAGCAAAATCAGAGTAGCTGGGAGCCACACATGGCTTATGATCCTTGCCTGAGGATCTGTATCTTAGTAGCTTGTTTAGATGGTAGACTTGTGGTAAGACTGATAAAGGGATGCAGATGGCTTGCTGCAAATGATAAACTAATGACAGTTTCAAGACTGAACGTGAACCTGTGGACATGTTATGGCCATTCAAGTATTCTTAAAGGAAAACTAAACCAAAGATAAAAAAATAGTTTATATTGTAGCTTACAGTCCTTAGATGTGCTGGCTGCCTTCATTTTCATTTTTTTCAAGCTAAGAACATTGTTAGCAAATACAGAGAATACCCGTCGATCTTGCCAGAAATGCAGTGTCCAATTTGCACCAAAGAATTTCTTCCCAGCTACTTTCTGTAAACTAAAATTTGTCCTGCCCTCCATGTAATGGAGGTAAAGAGATATGGACATGCTTGGAGTCCATTCAGGAGAGAAGCCTAGGGTGATAACCAGGGATCCCTCTATAGATATCGTGAAGGAGTGATGTAGCCACCCTGGGACAGAAAGTGTGGTATTTATATCTTGAAAAAAGAAAATGAATGCATCCACCACACCAAGGACTAGTAAGATGTGATATATTACATTTGTAGCATTGTGTGTAAATGCACTTTAACAAGCAATAGATGAACTTTAAGCCCTCCTTCACACTGATGTGATTTCCGATACGCAAGGCCATCTTAATGCATGAGCACCCCTTCGCACTGCCTAGGGGCCCCCAGTTCAAAGGGGCTCCATGAAAATCTTGCATTACACCATATCTGCCAACTGTCCCAGAGTTGCTGGGACAGTCACGGTTTTTACTACGTTGTTCCGAGATGGCCGTGTCCCAGGCAACATCCTGGAACCTGTATTATGCCATCCTGATAACAGTATTGTGCCCTCATCATTCCCCCCACCTCAATTTTTTTGAAAGTACTAATAATATATGTTTAATTCTATCAGTTATATATACTTCAATTCTTGAGAGCAGGTGTGTAAATTGGGGCAGGCTGGTAGGGGCCCCAGGGCATTACTTTGATGATATTAAGATGGCCCTGCCGATACATTCCAGAACACATGGAATTGCATAACAAGTGAAATAACACAAGTTTCTGTGGAGGCCATTCACATATAATCAGTACAAATCCAATTTCGATTTTAAAAAGGGTCCTGTGCAAGTTTAGTGCAGTGCGATATTTAGCTCCATAGACTTGAATGCAAATCGCATACTAAACACTTATCTGTACTAAAGCAGCACGATTCCAGTACATGTTCTGCAAGTGGTTGCTTTGTTTCTCACCTCCCATACCTGGATCATGGTCTATTTCAGGAAGGGGATGGAGAGAAAGAGAGAGACAGAAATCAGAGCTGCATTCAAATCACATAAAAAATGTATTAGAATCGCATCTAAACTGCATCAACTCACACTGCAGCAGCTCCATGAAATCACACTGCAAATCGGATTCAACTTAGACCACATCAGTGTGAACGTGGGCTAAACCAAGCCCTCACTGACCTATGTAGCTGCAGGCCCAGCAATGGTTTTGGTGCTCTTTTATTTTTTACACTTGAAGGTTGGAGGTCTGCCAAGTCGCTGATAGAGCGAACAAATAATCAGATAAAGCTGCTAAAAATCCAACTACAACCCAATCAGAGTGCCTTGTTAAGAGATTTGAGTGATAACTGCTCAGTGGAAGCAGGCTTTAAAGCTAAAGTCCAGGCAGATAAAAAAAGGCACAAATTAATGCAGCTCAGTAGTCACCAATAAATCATTACATCTATTTTTCAATCGGTGTAAGCAGCCAAACATCCCTTGGTATATATCTCTTGCAGTCCCTGTATTGCAGAGCTCAAAGGCAGGGAGAAAGAAGCAGTACAAGGAGCCAATCAGGTGTGCTGCAGTGCAAGGAACAGATAGGAGGAGAAAGCAGAGCGACAGGGCACTAAGCTTGCAACTGTGTTGCTTCTCCTTTCTCTAGCCTTCATTTTAAGCACCACTGCCAGTGTTAAAGCGGTTGTCTACCCTTTAGAGAGATTTTTACCTACAGGTAAGCCTATAATAAGGCTTACCTGTAGGTAAAATGAATATCTCCTAAACCTGTAAGGTTTAGGAGATGTTGCCCCTCCAAGTAGCTGTGGCATCACGGCGCATGCACCGTGTAAGTCCTGGCGCATGCGCCGTGATGTCCGGGCAAAGGCCTGGCGCACAGCGCCGGATCTCGCTGCAAAGACGGGCTCCCGTGTGCATGTGCGGGAGTGATGTCTCACGGCTCCGGCCAGTCACAGCGCTGGAGCCGCGTACCCAGAAGCAAGATCCGAGGGAAGATGTCCGCTCCCTCAGAGGGGACCGAGCAGCCCAGTCGGATATTCGTTTCAAGGTATTTCATAATGAGCTAGTATGCGGTGCATACTAGCTCATTATGCTATTGTCTTGCAGGTATTTTTTTTACTGGGTAGACAACCGCTTTAAATGGTCCGTTTCATTCATGTAACTGCAAGAGAGTTTACTTACTGGCTGGATCACTAGATGATATAGAAGAAAGAAAGCCCAAAAATGAATGCATCCATCAAACTAAGAATGGGTAAGCTGCAACATAATAAATGTTTGCTTTTGGGTTTAACACTGCAGAATAAGAAAAGATGTTTATTTGTACAATTTAAGATAATAAAAATGATACCATGTAATGTTCTTTATTCAGAATGTGAACATTGCTTTGTTAACAGAGCAGACATTAAGAAAAGTGTTCTGTATTCTGAGCCCTCAGCTTTCCAGAGATTCCAGAACCCCAAACAACATTTACAAAAATCTAAGACATCATTTAACTGTTCCACTTTCTGTGTGAAATTTTACTTGTTCCTAGAAAACCACACGGCGCCAAATAAACAAATGAATTCCAAGCAGCAGAACAACAGAAGATGGGAACATACAATCTTGGCTAAGTCTGCACTAAACAAATGTGGTTTATCCGTTATGAAATTGAAAGCAGGGTTCGAGTCACCTCATTTTTAAAGACCATAACAGCATTCGTTTTCATAAATATTTACTACCTGATATGAATTCTTGAGCTACTAAAATGACCATAAATAGGGAAAGTATGTCTGGCTTGAGAACGGCGCCTCAATTGAGAGTTATCGGATGGCGACTGGATAGCCATCAACACCTCAGTCCACAAAGGAACCTTAAATGTCTTGTTACAAGAAATGGCTATAAACTCAGGTCATGTTGGTATAGAACGCCTACCCTAGTGCCCCAGAAAACTCTAACCTATGTTAGCGTTGTGAGAAACAGGAAGGTATATTGCTCCACATTTGGTGGATATGCCCAGAGATACAGCGCTTCTGGAAGGTGGACCATGCCACAGCTGTGGATGTCTCCACACTCCCACCAGAGTACTCCACGGCTCAATATCTTCGCCACCTCTCTGCAATACCAGCTCCCTTATGCCCTAAATCTATAGAGATGCACATGATCAATGCAGCCAGAATGTGCATTCTAGTGCACTGCTGCTCTAAAATGATCCCCTCTACAAAAAATGGCTTTGGAGAACCACTCACATAACCAAGATGGAAAAAATGACCATAAATCTCTTTAATACATATAAAGAGTAGGAGAGGGTTCAAGTGAGGAAAAACATCCCCAATAGGACCCCTAATACAGACTTGGAAAGTTCTCATTATATTCTTTATTAAGCATATTCATGCAAGGGTCTGCTCTTTAAAGCTGTTCATGTCTTTAAAGATTCAACCAACTAATTTGAGAATTATGAAATGTAAAGAATGACCAAATGGAACACATATGCAAATGGCCAGACTAAAGAAATACAGCCCGATACAGATACGATGTGACTGACCAGAGAAAGAGATGGGGAACCACTGACACAAGAATTCTAATGTTTCCTTTAACCGCTTTCCGACCAGCTGCCGCCGTTTGACAACAGCAGGTCGGCTCTCCTGCGCGAATCGCCAAAGCCGTAGTGCGGCTCACGCAGACGCAGTGAGCGCGCCCGCAGGTCAGGCGGACTAGATTTCCACAGGCGACGTGCGATCACCTATTACAGAGGCAGAACAGGGATCCACAATGTAAACACAGCAGATCCCCATTCTGTCAGGGGACATGTAACAGATCTACAGTTCCCAGTGATCAGGAGCAGTTAGATCTGTCATGCCCCTGTCAGCCCAACCCCCACACAGTAATAACACAGTGAGGGAACACACTTAACCCCTAGATCGTCCCCTACAATTTAACCTCATCCCTGCCAATGAAATTTATACAGTAATCAGTGGCTATTTAAAGCTCTGGTCGCTGTATAAATGTCATTGGTCCCAAAAAAGTGTCAACAGTATCAGAACTGTCCACCGCAATATCGCAGTCCCGCTAAAAAACACATTACTAGTAAAAAAAAAAAAATAACGCCATCAATCTATTCCCATAGTTTGTAGACGCAATAACTTTTGCGCAACCCAATCAATATACGCCTATTGCAATTTTTTTTATCAAAAATATGTAGAAGAATATATATCGGCCTAAACTGAGGAAGAAATTATTTTTTTTACTTTTTTTTTTGGATATTTATTATGGCAAAAAGTAAAAAATATCTTTTTTTTTTCAAAATTAGCGCAAACAATAAAAACCACAGAGGTGATCAAATACCACCAAAAGAAAGCTCTGTGGAAAAAAAGGACATCAATTTTGGGTACAACATCACACGATCGCGCAATCGTCAGTTATGCAGTGCCGAATCGCAAAAAAGTGTTCTGGTCAGGAAGGGGGTAAATCCTTCCGAGGCTGAAGCAGTTAAACTAAAAATCCTCTGAAAATGTGTCTTTGTTTTGAACAGAGCAGATAAGCATTAGAATGTCTGTTCTAGGTGCACCAGTAAAGCCTCGTATGCATGATGCGAATTTCGAACGACAGAAAGTACGTTTTTTGTTGGATGCTTGTCTCATGTCGAAAGAGCGTATTAACGATACGAACATTTTCGTCCAACCGAATTCAACATCAGAAGTGACGTAATGTGTTGAATAGTTTTGTATGTATTTTTTCGTACTAATGATATGAAAATGCTGTACAAAAAATTTTTTACTCTAGGGAAATCCTGAAAACATGACCTGTTGGTGTGCCTTGAGGACTGGAGTTCAGAAACACTGAGCTAGAGTTTGGCTTCAATTTGCTAATGTGATAAAATCTGCTAGTACATCTAACACTCCCCTCCTTCTAGACTGACAATGCTGCTGCCCAAAGGTGCCCCGTGTTCATTCACAGGGGCACTCTAAACCAACATCTTGTCGATCATTAGGTCGTTCATTTTTTATATCATTAGTGTGCCAGCTGCAACATGCGATTTTCTTGCTGCAATGGAAAGTGCCTGATCCAACATAATGGATTTTTTTTAAGAAAAACAAAACAAAATATGACAATATGGCATTTTGCAATTTTTGAACGACAGAAAGTTCGATTTTCGACTCGTCTATGGCCGGCTTAATACAGGAGGTTACTGGCCTGGTCACCAGGTGAAAACAGATAGAAAAAAGCCTAAAAAAGAAAACCAGTGCAGCCACCACATCTACAGTAATGACTGGTAAGCTGCAATATATTACATTTCCAAAAAGATATTTGTCAACCTTTGGGAATTTTCTTGATTTTCCTAATTTGGCCGAATGGCTCCTGAAATCTGTTCCTTTTATTTTCATATTTATAAAAATGATACACAAGGGCAGCATTTTGGTCACTGAAATTCACTGAATTTGAATCAAATTTGTTCATTACTGGGTTCCCATACTGTTTTCGATCCATGTCTGTTTTTCTTCCAAGTATGTGTTCCTTATGAAAATGTAAACTTTTTTTCTTATGGAAGACTACATACCATTATTACTTAGGTATTAGATCAATCACTTCAAGGATGCCATTCAAACATAGAATTCTTAAAGTGAAAGTTTAGGCAAAAACTAAAGCCTCGTACACACGGGACGACGATCGTACGTATGATCGTCTCAAATCGTATGTTGCATAATGTAACTTGCATACTGACTGCACTACACGATCGTACGAGCACAGAAGAACGTTCAGGTGCATGTAATTAGCATCCGGCCGTTCCCGACTTCGGAGCATGCGTGTTTTGCACAATACAACTTGTTATACCAACTGCTCTGTACACACGATACAACGGTCGTATGAGCGCTTGTTGGTACGACCAAGTTTTCTAGTCTGCTCATACAAATCCCTTGTAGGACCGTCGTATGTTCGACTGTTCTAATCGTGAATAAGAACGATCAATATCGCATACAACGGTCGTTAGTACGACCTGTTGTATATGATCGTCATCCTGTGTGTACGAGGCTTAACTCTAATCATACTCTCAACCACATCTAAAGGCCCGTACACACGGTACAATTATCGGCCAAAAACGTATGACAGCCTGTCGTACAATAATCTGTCAGTCAGTACGCTCCATTCAACAGCCAATTTTCAATTATCGTCCAACAGAAGTTGTATGAGCAAACTATAAAACTTTTGTCTGCCAACAAGGCGTCATCCGATTTTCGGCTCCTGTGTACAGAAGTTGGACAAACAAAAGTTGTAAGTACAAACACGCATGCTCAGAATCCAGGAAGTGTCCGGTGGTGTAAATCTGCATCCGTAATTCAAAATTCACATTCACCTGAACTTCCTCTTTATACGCTCGTAACACATCACTACTTTCGGCTTTGTCGAATGATAATTTGACTACCGTCAGTACACTAGACAAAATCACAGACAGCCAATTTTAGGAAAAGTTGGACGTGCGGTTGTACAACAATCACATCGGGTGTACGAGGCTTTAGCTTAATCTACCTAGCCATATAAAGCAAAATTCACTGTACTTGCCTGTTCTGCAGCCAATCCAGCCCGGTCTCCAGCAGCAGTTGCTGTGTGCAGGACAAAATCGACAACAGGTAGGAAATGCCTGGGAGGTGACGTCACCCATAGACTTACTATGGGGCTTCCGTTGTCGGCTGCCTCTCCTGCACATCTACACAGTGAAGCCACCAATGACAGCTCAGCGTGGTACGAGACCAGAGTGGATGCAGAACAGGTAAGTACAGCAATTTTTGCTTTACAGGGCTAGGTAGATTAGTCTTAGAATGTGGCATAGAGTAGGATTAGAGTTAGTTAGTTTTTGCCTAAACTTCCACTTTAAGGGTTCTCAAACTTTTTCAAGTGTTGCTGTTCAGCAACTATTATACTTTTACTCTGTTGTGGAGTCCTCAACTGCAGTGTGAAATAAGTTGCCATAATATGATAAAAAACATGTTTGTTGCATGCCTCCCCTTGTAGCTCTTCCATTCATGTCAAACTGCGATGAGGCTTAAGCATTGACCAAGAATAAGCTGGTGCGGTTTTATCATCCAAATTACCTTGGAACTTCTTGGATTCCAGTTAGTTTAAAGTGGTTGTTAAGCCACTTTCACATCTTCATACCATCCCCCTCTGTGTTTTAATCCTGTGTCCCCCTGTGTAAATGAATTTATAAAAAAAAAAAAAAGTCTGCTATACCTAATTTCACAGCTCTTCTCAGCGATCACATGATGAGGGTGAGGGGATGATATGAAGATGTGAAAGTTATTTGAGCAGCAGGAGTTGAGGGGGCAGGCACAGCCACAAGCTGACAAGCAGAGAGGTGAGAGAGCACAGAGGAGACAGATAGCAGGCTGCGGATGACGGAGGCGGGTATGGATGACTCCGGTGTCCTGATATTTTCGGAGCCAGCGTAAAGGGGGAAGGGTATAGCCAGGCAGGATCAGCCAGGTATTTCAGGTGTTACAGGGGGCCAAATGACACAGTACAAACACTGTGCTGTATAAAATGCTTTAAAGGAACAGGATCTTTCTTTGTTTTTTAGTAAATGATTTAAGCAGAGTAAGTCAACATCTGGTTGAAAAGGCATGCCAACAGATTCTGTAACCACCTGAAACCTTAAAAATGATGAAGACACATTCTATTATTTAAACCCTTATTCACAAAACAGATTTTATGCTATAGAGCACAAGATCAGCTTAAGTTTACATGAAAGTCTGCAGCACTACAAATGCAGCCTCTGACATTTTCACTGTTCCCAGTAAGCATAACCCATTACATCCATATAGCTTTTCTGTGTCGGTTGAAACGAAACACTTGTAGGCGATGAATGGCACTGGAAACAAGGAACAAAGCTGACCCTTAGTTTGATCTTGCTGACGAAATGCCAACACAGACGTATTGTTTCTGGGTACTAAATAGTATTAGGAAGCATTCCTATGGAAATTCATTCTCCACTTCACCCCAGTAACTATAGCAACAAACCAAATCACGCTTCTTGACTAAAGCTGTGTGACCTTCTGTTAGCAAGGTGATAGAGTATGCTTGGCTGTAACTTGACTGGTAGCTAAAGAAGTTTGTCATAGGTTTGTTATTTTAATTCTTCTGAGTTTATGTGAAAAAATGAAACTATTCATGGCAGGATCTCCAAAGAACACTTTGGGTTATATTTTGGCTAACACTTTGGGTTATACCAATATAAGACTACAAAGCTCACGTACAATTAGTGCATTTATAGGCAAACTATGACAACCAATCAATTACACATAATTTTTCTACTGTCATCCAACACTATTTCATCAATTTATTTATTTCAGGTATTTATATAGCGCTGTCAATTTACGCAGCGCTTCACATATACATTGTACATTCACATCAGTCCCTATCCTCAAGGAGCTTACAATCTAAGGTCCCTAACTCACATTCATACATATACTAGGGCCAATTTAGACAGGATCTAATTTTACCTACCAGTGCACGCTGATTACTCTTTTAAACTTCAAGACTTTAGGGTTGAACAGCTTTTTGGGACATGCCACAGAATAAATCAGTTTGCAAAGTTTTTAATGAGATAATTTGTCTTAGGTGTACTTTTTATTATTTTACCTTACACATTATTAGATTAACTTTATATGAGAAGATTTTTAATGTAATTTCATTGGTTTTGCTGGGCTTTTATGTTGGGATAAAACGCTATTACAGTCATGAATCAATGCTGGAAAAAAAAATGCTGGTCATACCGAAGAAGCAGTAATATCATTTTTTGATATTACTTGATCTACAGTTATATAACCTTATAGTAACTTTTTATGGTTTGGATTATTTTTGTTTGTCTCAGTTATGATTACAGTACTTGTATATGTGTTATGTTGATAGCAGGTAATGTATTGGTGTCCCTATGTCTAGCTACATACAGTAAATTACAGAATAAGAGTTAATAAAATATTAATTCAAACTTTTAGAAGCTTATCAGAAATAATGAGTGAACATACAAAATGTTAAAATAATCAGTGAAATAATATATTAGGCAGTACAATTTGCTACCGTCAACTTCCTGTCCTGTAATCCTTTCAAAAGCATGCTGGTTAAGTGATTAGCACTGTAGCCTGTAATGCGCAACCTATTGGCTTTTGTATAAATGAATAAAATAACCTGTAAATTTTAAGGTCTCCTTTAGCTAAGATAGACAGCTAATGAAAGGCTGAAGAACAAAATTATATAAAAGTTAAATATCAGGTTTTCTGTGCAAGTAGGCGTATTGCATATTTATCAATGGTAATAACACCTGTCTAAAAGTTAACTTTATGTGCCACTGAAAATAAATTCTTGAAGCCCAACTGAACTTTCAGCAGTGCTCTCTTCGGAGAGGTCCGACATACCACTATAATGACCTTGGATTCGAGAGTGGATCTAATTGGAGATTGGAGATCTGTAGCTAATTTAGCCAGGATTTGGAGAAGGTGGACCTCTGTAGAAGGATCACTGCATAGAGAAATAAAGGGGCTGCGCTGCACAAAATGTACTTTGAGTAAGAATACTTTCTCACAAGCACATGCGAGGAGCTTGCTGACCTCTTTCTGATTTAGCTGGCTGTCTCTGGGTTCAACACTTTCTGACATGGTTAGAGTTGAGCGAACACCTGGAAGTTCGGGTTCTGCTGGTCCGTCCAAACTTCGGGACAAAGTCCGGGTCCGGGTCCGGACGGAACCCGAACGATCGCACGGACAACGAACCCCATTGAAATCAATGGGGACCCGAACTTTTAGGCACAAAAATGGCTGTAGGAAAGTCCTGGAAAGCCCCAGAGGGCTGCAAAAGGAAGTAAAATGGGGGTAAGGGTAGGGCAAGTGCCCTACAAAAAAATGGGGACAGGGAAATAACTTTAAATATTTTTAAAAAAATAAAAACTTAAAAAATGCAAAAATGGAGGTGAATGTGGATCATCTTCAAACTGTGTCTGAAAAGTATTAATTAACGGTAGAAGCCATATAACTGTTCTAAAATCATCTTCAAACTAGGGCAAGTGCCCTACAAAAAATGGGGAGAGGGAAA
>BLSH010438269.1:878444-909713 GCA_018402905.1 Glandirana rugosa | reverse complement strand
AGGGAAGTTACGTAAGTGGTAGAGAAACAAAAAAAATGTAGAACTTATGTCTGTTGTACCCTCCCTTAACGATTACGTCACGCTAAAACTACGCTAACAACGAGCTGTAATTCAGGTAGCGGTTTGTGTGGATCGAGTCAAAGTCTCTGAACCATGTACTCACAGAGACCGTACTGTTTGTGTGTATCTCGTCGGGTAAGGTCACTAACTTGACGGGATACGCGCTGCCCGCCTTTACGTTCTTTTAGTACTTACCCATACGCGTTACAAACAACACCCAGTGGTACAGATCACAACTCGCTTGGGCCTGACATTGCAAGCCCAGGCGAACCCGAACGATTTTTGAAATGTCCGGGTCCGGGTCCGTGCCACGGACACCCTAAAGTTCGGTACGGACCCGAACGTTACAGTCCGGGTTCGCTCAACACTAGACATGGTGACCCACAACAAACATTGCGCATACCCATTCATGATTTTCTTGCATTTCCGCCCGTCGCGCATAGGGCAGTTCAATCACTGGAATGGGCTGCTCTATGTGTGTTTGTCATGCCAGAGACACTCATGTACCAAGTCTCTGAAACTGAGCTAGGTGTGTTTGGCGATGGACTTAATGTCGAGCAACAATCGCATCAAAATCGCACTGCATTAGCAATTCCCTCCCATGTTGTCTGTATTCAAGATGTAAAAAAAACAAAGAGATGGTGAATGCATTGAAGGGAAGCAAAACATTTTTTGTATGTGTACTTCTTCAATGTCCCTCTTAGGGTAAAAAAAACCTATGTTGAAATCAGATGTTACTAAAATATATAATGACTGAGGATTTGATGGCTTTTAGCTAATGTACCTGACAGGTAGAGAGTCATCACCTTACCTTTTCAACAAAAACATGATTCTGCTTTCAAATAAAGTGCACTGCCTGAAGCAGATTGAAAAGTGATGTTAAGATCTTCAACGCAGACAGACTTCAAGTTCTGGGCAGTTTTTATGATATAGTCCAACATGTCCCATTTCACCTGATGTACAATACTTGCATGTTGAAAAATGTCTGAGTTTTCTCTTTATGGTTTAAAGAGGAACTCTAGTGACAGCAAATGCGATAGAAGTTCAAGAAGAGCCTGAGCTCACAGGTGAAAACATTTCTGTTAAGCAGAAAGTGCCTAGTCTACCATATACAAAAATTCAGTGTACTCTAGAGCTGCACGATTAATCGCAATAAAATTGTGATCTCGATTCACCCCCCGCGCAATCGCCATCACGCATTACAGCGATTTTTAGTGCAGTTAATGGAGTCCGACTTGCGGGGCGTCTCAGCACGACTTGACTGTAATAGAAGTCAATGCAAGTCGCCTGAAGTCTCCACAAGAACCTCTTTCTAAGTCGGAGCGACTTGAGTCTCTCCTATCTGGGCAGACTGCCAAGTCTGAGATCATTGTTGATAAAAGAAGCAAAAAGATACAATGTAACTACTTATCAAAGGAATGAACTCCCATGTATAGAAGAGTTAAGTTTAACAATTTAAACACTAAATCTTTTCTGACATTTGTTGCTTACAAGTAAAAGTCCAGTATTTTCTGCTAGAAAATTACTTAGAACCCCAAACATTATATATATTTTTTTTAGCAGAGACCCTAGAGAATAAAATGGCAGTTGTTGCAATATTTTATGTCACACGGTGTTTGCACAGCAGTCTTTCAAACGCAATTTTTTGGGAAGAATTACACTTTCAAAAAAAAAAACTAAACAGTGCTGCTAGCCCAATTATTTTGTATATGTAAGATGTTGCACCACGAGAATCATGATCTTTATTCTAGGCAAAAACATTGTGATTCTCATTTTGGCCAGAATCGTGCAGCTCTAGTGTACTCCCTTGTTATCCTGCCCTCAGCAAAAAAAAAAAAGGCTGGGGTTTCGCATTTCAAAGACACGGAAACACCAAAATTCACGCACAAATTGTTCCCCCACATCTTTCTTGCCAATAGTCCGGGGAAAAAAAGGGGAGTGGCTATAGCCATAAAACACACAGTTGATTTTGAACTTATCCATAAAATTGCAGACCCGGAGGGCAGATTCCTGATCCTCATATGCAAACTCAGCTCTGCCTTGGTCACACTCACTTGCATTTATGCACCGAACTCCCATCAGCTCACCTTCCTCAACAAGGTTCTAAGGAAAATTCGCAAATCCCAACAAGGGATGTTGGTCCTCTGCGGAGACTTTAACCTAGTACCTGACCCCTCATCTGACTCTTCCAACAAGGGTACCAGGCAGCACACCTCATTGCAATCCTTTTTCAGAACAAATGACCTATATGACACGTGGAGATGCCACCACCCAGGAGAAACTGATTATACCTTCCACTCCCTGGTCCACAACACCTATACAAGGATCGACCTGTTTATAACGGATAAACAGACACTGCAGAGAGCCGTGGATTCTACTATAGAACAGATAACATGGTCCGACCATGCTCCTATTACTCTCTCCCTCTGCCCAGCACAACGCCCAGTAGGCCCCATTATATGGAGGGCCAATGTCAATCTGCTGAAATCCTCACCTTATGCAGAGGAAGTCCAGAAAGAACTCACAGAATTTTTTAAAATAAATGTAGGCTCTGTGGGCAAGGCCTCAATTTTATGGCAAGTGCACAAAGCCTTTGTAAGAGGTATACTTATTAAGCTGAGCACAATAGCTAAGCGAAGGAGGACGCAGCGTTTAGATGAAGTCACTGACCAAATTAAAAAAGCTGAAGACCAAAATAAAAAAAACCCCAACGAATTTCTCAGATCAAAACTAACCACTCTCAGGCAAGAATTCCGCACGCTTCTCCTAGACAACTACGAGAAAGCACATAGGAAGTTCAAGGCCATATCCTACTCCACTAATAATAAGGCGGGGAAACGCTTGGCAGAACGCCTCAAAGCAACCCGAGTTAAGGCCAAAATACCTTTTATGTATCACCCCCACACCAAGGCCAAGATAATTGACCCTCAGGGAATTGCGAATGCTTTTGGAGTGTACTATGAATCGCTCTACAACCTCAAATCAGACCCACAAACACCCCAACCATCCGCAGAAGACATACAAAAGTTCCTTTCACAAATAAACCTCCCCAAGCTAACCCCTGACCAGCTTCAGAAAACCTGCTCACAATTCAGGAAGTTCAACGCCAAAAAGACTCCTTACCCAACAACAAAGCCCCTGGACCTGATGGTCTTCCAGGCGAATATCTCAAGCAGTTTAAAGATATTCTAGCACCACACCTATGTGACCTATATAACAACGCTGCCTCCTCCGCTAGCTTCCCGCAAGAGATGTTGAAAGCATTAATAGTAACTATCCCTAAGCCTGGCAAGGAACCCTCTTCCCCACAGAATTTTCGACCCATCTCTTTACTTAATGCTGATGTGAAAGTGTATGCCAAAATTCTAGCCTCTAGACTGATGGAAATTATCCCCAAGCTGATACACAGAGATCAAGCGGGCTTTATCAAAGGCCGCCAAACGACAGATGCAACCAGAAGACTAATTAACATTCTCCACTTGGCCAGATCTACAGGAACGCCTTCTCTGCTCCTATCACTGGACGCAGAGAAGGCGTTCGATAGAGTCCACTGGGGATACCTCCGGGAGACCCTTGCCAGGTTTGGATTTGAAGGGAACATATTACAAGCAATTATGGCACTGTACTCTTCTCCCTCAGCCAATGTGCTAGCAGCTGATGCGCTCTCTTCCACATTCCACATCACTAATGGGACCCGACAGGGCTGCCCCCTCTCCCCCATCATATTTGACCTTGCCATAGAACCCCTAGCAGCCCACGTCAGGAATACAGTACAAATCACTGGCCTAGAAGTAGGAAAGGCTACACATAAAATCAGCTTATTCGCTGATGATGTGATCCTCATCTTAACCAATCCTCTCTCCTCGCTGCCGGCTATCCATGACCTCTTACTCCATTTTAGCACGATCTCATACTACAAAATCAACACGTCTAAGTCTCAAATACTAAACATAGGAATAGACAGTGTCACTAAAGCCATCCTTTCAACGAAATTCCGTACCAGTGGACAGACCACTCTATCAAATACCTAGGTATCTCCCTTACCAGCAACCCCGATAAACTATTTAAAGAAAACCTTCTGCCTCTCCGACAAAATATCACAACATCACTAGACCACATTACTAAACAAGAGCTCTCATGGACGGGCAGGCTAGCCTCATTCAAGATGCTGGTACTCCCCCAGGTGCTCTACACGCTCAGATGCCTCCCCATACCCATTCCCCAGTCGTTTCTAAACTCCCTTCAGGGACTACTGGGAAAGTGCATATGGAAGAACAAAAAATCTAGAGTCAATAGGACCTGGCTCTATAAACATAGAACGGCAGGAGGGTCAGGACTCACAAACCTCACAGACTATTACCATGCGAGTATACTCGCCCAATTAAGAGTCTGGTTTGACTCTGAGAATACTTCACTCTGGGGCCAATTGGAAAACCAACAAATCCCGGGACGCAACCTAAAAGCTTGGCTACTCAGCTTAGCTCCCCAAACCCCAATTTTCAAGTCCCTCTCACCCACAATTATCGCTACAGTCAAAATTTGGAAGAAGTTCACTTCACCGCAAATGGATGGCTGTTCCCACTACTTTACCAAACGTACCTATTGCCACCATCCAAAGGCTTATACCAAACTTCTCCCTCCCCCCTTGGACCAACAACCCCTCTAATCTCCTTAACGAAGCCTTGGGCACAGATGGGGTCAAATCCTTCCAACAATTGCAGAAAGAACTTGGTATCTCCAACAGATACTTTTACCAGTTCCTGCAACTACAACACTGCATCAGAAGTAACCCTCACCTCCGAACCCCAATACCCATCACGGCCTTAAACACTCTCCAATCTCGCAACCCCCACACAAAGAGCATCTCTATTTTTTATAACTTAATTGGAGGGAAGTCAGTATTCACCCATTCTATCGCCATACAGAAATGGGAAGCAGACCTCAAAACCCATTTTAATGCATCTCAGTGGATGACAGCCCTAAGCACCACATATAAGAACACCACCTGCGCCTCCCTATGGGAACTCACTCAGAGCATAACACAACGCCGGTATCTTACGCCTCATAGAATGTCCCCCTTTGTCCCCTCCCTCTCCCCATTGTGTTGGAGGGGCTGTGGACAGAGGGGAACCCTACTCCACATTTTGTGGGACTGCCCCTGCATTCTCACCTTTTGGGCAGAGACGTTCCAACTATTACGCAGCGTAACTGGTATCCCAATCAGCCAAACTCCCGCTTTAGGCCTCTTAAACCTTAACATCGAGCAGATCCCATCCCTACTTCACAAACCTCTCATCCACATACTTTTAGCAGCCAGAATAAATATAACCAGGAGATGGAAAAGCTCTACCCTCCCTTCCATATCGGAGGTCGACCGACAGGAAGGCATATCTCAGTCTAGCCCGCAAATGGCTCCCATGGGTGGAGTGGTATAAGAAGACCAAGCATCCGTAACCTAGTTCCTCTCCGACACCCCCCCTTTTCCCCTCACCTTCTTTCTCCTCTACTCTCTCCTTCTATCCTCTCTTCTACACATAATCTCAACCCCTCAGGGGCATCACCTGCAGCACAGTAGATCATAACAATGCTTCACCTGCTGACAACTAGATCTCACAGGGTCCTAGTCTCTTCCCCGGAGCACAGTTTGTTCCCAGTGGGGTGCCTGGGCCAAGAGACAAGAGACCCTGCAAATGTATATGAATAATATTTGATGTATACTTTATCATACGAGCGTTTATTATTTCTTCTGTAAACTCTCAGGGACACTATACTTGCTATACTGTGATGCCCATGTGATACTCTACTGTTTTACTGTTTTATTGTGATTTCTGAACAAAACAATAAAAACCCATTGAAATTAAAAAAAAGGCTGGGGTTTTATTGCCCTCTTCTTGGGGAATGAGAGATGTAAGGAGGCAGAACACTGACTGAACATAAGGTTACATTAAAGTTGTTAACATAGCAAAATGAACATTTATTTCAGAGTACCCAGTCACATGTGAGGAACAGGATTTATGCTACCACCTGATTAGATGATTGAAGTGAATACAACTACTCCATTAAACTCAGTGAACACTGAGTTAACAGTCTCAACTCTTTTAGTAAACCAATCCTATTGTGTAATCTAAAGGTTAATTTAGTCATCCATTACTTGGTTTTCTTTTGTTTTGCCTGTGGGCTGAATGAGAGAAAATGAATCAATTGACTCCCTTGTCCATGATAGCAGCATGGATGGAGGAATCTCCATTGAAGGCTACTGTAACTAGGCAGTCACAGCACCCACGGCTGGCTGAATAGATGCTGATAGGATGCAGTCACTGCTCTGGTCGTTTTCTTCCACCTGGCACAGTTGATTTTTAAATGGATTTTTCTCAAAGTAGGTTGCGCTTGTAAGGCCACCCATGATTCAAATATAGGCCAATTTAGCAGGAATCAGACAAAATTCTAGCTGTCTATGGGGACCTCCAGAATGCATGTGACAATAATTTTTCTTATGATTGAATAGTTATTATTATATACAACTGCCATCAAAACAGAGCCAAAAATAGATGTTTACTTATCCAGTAGCTATCTATTGCAACTGCACATATTACAACCATGGAGGACTTTTATGCGATATAATATCTAAAGTGGCTAAAGTTCAGTGTTAATCTTTAGGGCATTAAAACTGAAGTGTAGTTATATGGTCAGCAGGATTTAGATTTCAGCATATACCAGGGAGCAAGATCTCTTAAGTATACCTTTATAAATAGCTATGTACAAGAGCTCAGGAAGAGTTTGATATCAGTAAGATTGCAATTTTAGTTTATTAAACGGAAAGCTGTGCGAGTCTCAATACAGGATCTGCCATTGCTAACATAAAAGGTACATGCTTAAGCTGGAATCAACACCTCACGAGTCATTGACCTACGAACAAGCATTATGCCAGTGATGTCTGAAAGTCTGAGTTACTGACCTACATGCTTCCTCCAGATCAGTGACTCACTAGGAAGTAAAATAGGAATGAATATAACACCCACAGAACCTGCGTCTTTAAAACAAAAGACAGTTATGGCAAATTACAGATTGTCTTTACAGGTTCATTTTAATTGGTACCCCTTAGATAAAACAAAAAGTGAACATAAAATATATGAAATGATTAGGGTTCACAGATAATATAGATATCAGAAACATAATATTAGCATTACATCCCAAGAGTTTTCTTAATGGAGGTTTATTTCTATGGTGAAAGAAACCTTTAGTCTTTAGATTATAAAGTGACAATAAATGCCTGACATCACCTTCTCTTCTACCAGCCAATTTATATTCTAGACGTGCAAACAAATACTGTAATTGATTCTGACACTCATCTGTAACTCACATTATACAGAAGACAATCTGACATTAATGGTTTCACTGTCACGTAGTGCTACCACTTTGTATAAGATGTGCCAGCCAGGCCATGAATACATATACATGATGTAATGTCACCCATCAGGAGTGTGCCTAGCCATTCTGCTGCCTCAGGCGACAACTGAAAGATTTCATTACATCGTCTACCATAAGCAATGTATACAGTAAGACAAACACTGAGACTTTGAATGCAGTCAATCTGCACAGGAGAAGGAACTATTAGTGTCTTTCTGTGTTCTTTTTTTCTCTCTGATGAACAATACTGGCTAACAAAAGAAAAACCTTTCTCCTTCATAAAGCTGCCCCAGTTTGCCAGTGGCCCATTCCTGTGACCAATAAATAGAAATCTTGGTTCACAAATAAAGTAATGATATAATGCTTGATTGCACACACTCACCCCCCCCCCCCCATGTTTTTTTTAATTACCTAAATCTGCAGTCACATGATACTCTAATCCTTAGCCTTCTTTCTATTTCCGTACAGGTGGGGGCCATTCTTCAATGTCTACATCAGTGCCAATGTGGAGACTTCCATAGGCTGTCCAGCGGTGTGGTTCCTTCAGGTTCCACAAGAGGAATCTTTGATGTCAGTACAAGGAGACTGCCAAGAACCAGCCGCCATGGACACATCTTGCATCACTGGATTATCCGTGTCCCACACCCAGAAACAGCACTTATGAGTGAATGAATCCAGAAGGGCTCACCGCCCCAGGTGAAGGTAGTGAAGCCCAATGGATCCGTGTGGGTGCTGACCTCGGCCCGCCACCTCACACAATAGGAAGAAGAAATGGTCACACACCATTGTAAGGTCCAAGGTCCGTTTATTGAGACATCCCAAAAGTGTATAACACAGGACCAGAATGCACACGTTTCCTGCACCTCATGTGCACTTACTCATTACCTTAATGTGCAATGTGCAATGTGCAAAGTGCATGTGAGGTGCAGGAAACATGTCTACCTATGCATTCCGGTCCTGTGTTATACACTTTTGGGATGCCTCAATAAACTGACTTAGGAATTTACAGTGGTGTGCGACCATTTCTTCTTTCTAGAACTTGAGTGACCTGGCAGTGGATTTTGGTGAGTAAACCTTTTTTCACAAAGTTAGGAAAAAATGTGCAGGTTCTGTTAAATGGGGGTGGGGAGTTGATATTTGCCCAGAAATGAGTTTTATGGCATGAATACTCATGGAAAGTTCCTCTCCATACATCTTACATATGATCACCCTTCTGAATATTATCTGTAGTGCAGGCACACCTAACATTCAAAAATATTAGTTTTGTTTTGAGGCAAGAAAATTGCGTCTACCAATGTGAGCAAGTGGAGCTTTTAATCTGTTCATATCTAGCTTAAATATGTAAAATTATCTGTACATAGTTTGAAACCTTTTTTAGATCATTTTTAAATTGTCAACAGATGTTAAAATTATAGAAGCTGTGCCTGTTTTACTGATAACACACCTATATCAATGGAAAGGCACGTTTCTTAATAACTTCTATAAATAAGGTCAATGTTCTTAATAATGCATATTTAAAAACTGTATCATTTGTACATTTTGAATAGTAAAAATAAGTTACCTCTAATGAAGAGCGCCCCATCTCTAGCTACTCCAGCGTTTGTTATTATTTTTATGTTTAACCATACCGCAGTGTCCAACAGACTGCTGACTAAATAAAAGAATGTTTGCACAAATTCTGCAGCAGCAGAGATGTGGCACACTTATTATACTCTTTAGAGGTACCGTAACTTATTTATGTGCTTCATAAAACCAGCCGTAGGTGCTATGAGGCCTACTTGGGCCTGTCTCATTCACCAAAAGCATGCACAATCCCCAAAAAAACAGTCCGCACTAGTGCTACTTGCTTTTCCACCAGATTTACTTCAGAGCAACAACAAACCTTCGAACAGTGTTGTTGCTCTGAAGTGAATAAAACTAGCTGAAAAAGTAAGTAGCAGTGGTACAGCCAGTTTCTTTGGATTATGGCTTCTTTTACACAGACATCACGTTAACCAAACTGTTCCCTTGGAATTCATAAACATAATGCTTTATGTATTTAAAAGATTTTGATTTGTTCAAAGCAAATGTAGTATTAGGTAAAACACTTCATGTGGAGTTGCTTTATCTTCAACGTGAGAAGCATAAATCTGCCTTAGACAAGACAAGCATAAATTTTATTTAAACTATACATTGAATTAGTCACATGGTTATTTTTATACAAATTTCTAATCAAAGGAAGTACATTCAACGTAATAAAATTGACAGCAAACCTCTCTGGGTTCCTTGGTGGGTGAATTCACAGCCCATCCCAAGGCATTTTTGTTCTCTAAGCATACTGATTGACCTTTTCACATTTTTTACATTTAAATGCCACCTCACCGATAATGACATGCAAATGTACTTAGCAATTCTAAATCTGGGACTTGTGCTGACATTAGGCCTTATATTACCTTAGAAGATCTCCATGTTCTGCTGCTAAATATGATCACCCTAGTTCATCCTAGTCCTATGAAACCAAACTATTGAAATAGCATTCATAACACACATATATTTATCTTTTTTAAGAGGCAACCCAATGTAATTTGTCAAAAAGTGGAATTGTGAAGTAGTGTGAGTATATAAACAGCAGTTACAAACGTGTCTCCAGTTTGCCTTTTGAAGGTCCCACTACAAACATCTTCAAGACCTGAAACATGTATCTTAATATTACCTCTTAGGCTCCATGGTCACCAATGTAAAATAATTAAAACGCCTGTAATCTGCCAAAAGAGAAGCTCATGTAATTTTTTGAGCAACGGGCATTTTGCTTTAGGCGACAGAACGCTCAGATGTGAACAGGGTCCATTGAAATGAATGGGATTGGTCTTGTTGGGTGTTTTCAGAGCTGAGGCTTAGAGCAGAAAAACACTCAAAAACAACTAGATGTGAACAGGGCCTAAGGCTGTGTTCACACTTGAGCGTTTTGCAATTTTACCACGATTTTGACGTGATTTTACTGCGATTTTGTACAGATCAAAAGGTCACCAATGTTAAAAGCAGAAAAACGCCTGTAATCTGCCTAAAAAGAAGCTCATGTACTTTTCTGAGCTTCAGGCATATTGCTTCAGGCGACAGAACACTCAGATGTGAACAGGGGCCATTGAAATGAATGGGATTTTGCTTGTTGAGCTTCAGAATTTAGCATTTTACAAGCTGAAAAAAGCTCAGGTGTGAACAGGGCCTTAGGATCCGTTCACATCTGAGTGAAGCGAATCAGCTAGATTCTGCCCGTCACTCGCAATAGCAGGAAATCGCGGTATGCCCGGGCGTTCCCAGAGCGATGTCCGTTGATTCAAATAGCACCCCATATGCGGCCCGCTTTTCCCGCCCACTGCCCAAAAAAAAAAGTAAATGAGCTTTTTTGGGCGGCAGGCATCCCGTGATTCTGGTTGGTCATTTTTACTGCGATTGTCACCCGACAGATCGCGGGAAAAGCATGCAGCGTATGGGTGCTACTTGAATCCATGGGCAACTCTCCGGGAACGCCTGGGCATCCCACGATTTCCTGCTATTGCAAGTCGCGGCCAGAATCGAGCAGATTCCGCCCACAACTCCCATTGCTCAGATGTGAATAGAGCCTTATAGTAATATGCTAAAATTTGTTACACTGATTAGCCAGTACAAACCTGTTTCCATGTCATTTATACTCTATGACTCAGTCTATGCTCTTTTTGATTGGAATGGCATTATCCTTTAGAAATTGCATATCCATCACCAAGGGTCGCAGTGCCCAAGTTTAGATTTCTTTGTTCCAAAAATGCCTTTATTATTCTTTTGTGGTGCTTCTAGAAGAGTATTCTGTTTTCACTTGACTGTGAGCCAAAAATTTCCATGTATGGAATGATGTATGATGAAAAGGTTTTTTAATATTGGTAAAATATAAATGTAAAATGTATTTTCATTTACAGCATATTATGAGTAGTTATTGCATTGAAATGGCAAAACCCTTGCATTAAGTATCAAAAACAACAGCACAATGGCCATTTAAAATAATTGTTTCATAGCTACTATAAAAATCAAAACGATGCCAACTGCTTCTTAGGAGACCCTTCTTCTGTAGTAGACTGTGTTTATAAGTGGGCATAAGGGGATGCATATGCTCTTCTGTGAATGCCTGGTGTTGTCTTATCCTATCTGAAAGGTAAGCTTCCTCTGCCTGCTGCCTTGTCATACGTTTTCTTCAATTCTATTTTCCACCACCAGTAGAGGTAATTTAATAGAAGCATGGATACAACTGAGCTGTGTTTTTCTCTCATTCTTTAACCTTGTTAGCCCTGTCAGTTCTACCAATAAATTAAATGGCAAAACTCTGATTAAACCGACTCCACTTCACATAAGGGAAATCTGGACAGTGCAGTAAAATCACTAGAGTTCAGCTTTTCAGCTAGGCCTCTTCATCATCAGACCTTTGCATAATGATTTTTTACAATGTGCATAGACCTGACTAAGTTGATTTAATTACTGGTAATTATTAAAACTAAGATTTATTAAAATATAATAGACTTTTGATGGTAAATCTAATAATAATTATTTATTTAGTTATAGTAATTTGCAGTGCTACATGAATTGTTAAGATGTTTCAAAATTTACCATTAAAAAAAAAATGTCCTTTTTTAGAACCATAAATTCCCTACTAAATTCTCTACTATTCTAACACTATACAAAAGCTGAAGCAGCAATTTTATTTTTTTATTTTTTTTCAAAACTACCTAACTCTTGCAAAGCATTAAGTTTGTTTTTTAAATTGAAAACCACCTCTCATACCACAACTCTGGTAACAGCGATACAAATTATACCTTTACCAATGTAAACAACAACCAGAGATGTACTGCTTCTTCTCAAAGGAGACAAGGGGGTTGATTTACTAAAACTGGAGAGTGCAAAATCTGGGGCAGCTCTGCATAGAAACCAACCAGCTTCCAGGCTCGTTTGTCAAAGCTTAGTTGAACAAGCTGAAGTTAGAAGCTGATTGGCTACCATGCAGAACTGCACCAGATTTTGCACTCTCCAGTTTTAGTAAATCTACCCCAATGACACTCTGGGGAGAGAAGTAACACATAGGGGTTGGTTTACTAAAGCTTGAAAGTGCAAAATTTGGTGCAGCTCCACACAGAAACCAATCAGCTTCAAGGTTTTATTGTCAAAGCTTGATTGAACAAGCTGAGGTTAGAAGCTGATTGGCTAGCATGCACAGCTGCACCGGTTTTTGCACTCTCCAGCTTTAGTAAATCAACCCCAAAGTCTCAACTTTGTCCCAAATGAGGTGCATAAAATCATCTTTTACAGCAGAAGAAAAGTGGCCTAATGTGGGCTAATATTGTATTCACGCGCTCTGTATCTTCAGTTCATTAAAGTCTAACTTTAGCCAATAATTTTTATTTTGTTTGGATAGAATAGGATGGGTTTGATCCCTTGTCAAGCTTTTGATGCTTTCTGCATCCCTATTGGAGAGGGTTCCCCTCACTTTCTGCCAGGAAAGGAAGTGATAGGAATTCTCACCAACAGGTACACAGGGCAGGCAGCATATTTGTAGAGGGGTGGGGAATGGTTATCCATTTTTACAATATTGTTATTACTGTCTGTGTGTCCCTGTCACAGTGACAACTGTACCTCTCTATTTCTTGTCCTCGTGTCACAGGGATAGGGGGCGAAAAGTTACCAAAAAGGGTAAAATATATTAAAAATTATAAATTCAAACTCTTCCCAACGCTATTAAAAAATAGGTAATAAGAGTCACCTATTAGTGTAATCAAAGCCTGCCATTAAGCAACATAAAACTAAAAATTCAGGGAACACTCATAGATCTTTCACATAAAGCATGAAAATGCTAATATTCTGCTGATCAGTAAAATGGCTAAATATAAAAAGGTTAATTCATTTTGTCCAAAAGCATATGTGGCCAAAGAGTTCACATTTGTCCAAGCAGGCACCATGTCAAGCAACAATCTGTTAAAGCGTATCTAAACTCAAGAACAAAATGTAATATATTGCAGTTTACATGCTGTGGATGCATTTGTTTCCGTGATAAGATTTTTTTCTTTATTATCACCTAGTGATCCTGCCAGTAACACACTTCCTATCCTAGCGTGACAATGCTCATTCACTGCATTGAACCTATGGAGAAGCAGCACTGTCACCTTAGGGCAGAAAGTGTGATAGGACAGCAGGTTAGAAAAAACAAGCTGGGAGCGCTGTAACTGATAGCAATAAGCACAGGAAGGTATCAGATGACAACATTTCTGGCAGGATCAACTGGTATTTGTTGTACTAACATTTTCAATGGTATATTTAACAGACCAAATAATGTAGGTTCATTGTTGGGATTTATATACACTTTAAAAGAGAAGTATGGACTTAACAATAAAAAAACATTTATACTTTCCAGGTGGATGTAACATTCGTCTCCCGTTGGCTTTGTAGTGAGAACTAGGCAATCAAACATCGCTGATTACTCAGTTCTCCCCCTCAGCTCTGAGCAGAGAGCCGTGACTGTCAGTCACCGGCTCTCTCCTCTGCTCCCTCGCGCTCACTAGACTGTGGAGGTGACGGGAGTGGCTGGCTTAGGCTCTAAGCCAGGTACTAGTCCAGGCTTCTGGGTGGGTCTTGACCATATGGTTGGGATTTTTTCAGAGCCTGGATTGGCTCAGTGACGTCAGCCGACAGCGGACTTTAGTCCGCTGTTGACTGAAAACTGGTCAAAGGAGTGCAGAATGATTTGCACTCCTGTGACCTACAGAAGAAGTATAGCAATAAAAGCTCAGCTGAACTTGCACAATTTCATTCCCTCATGTCAGTCCGAAGATGTCATAGACATCTGTGCAGGTTTCTGCACAGATGTCTATGGAAATCGCACCTGAAATCGCGATAAGTAGTACAGAAACTACTTTTGGGAATCAGTGTTGGCGTCACACCGATTCGGACGGTGCCATTGCGGGCAATAGCTGCCGATTTGGCATGCGATTTGACATGCCAACTAATCTATCTGTGCCCATTCATTACTTCTGATATTTTTATTCATCACAGTTTTCTGTGCAATAATTCTAATCTGAGCAGGTACAATATTGACTGCTCACTGGTCATGCTCACACTAGCTGCAGTGGATGCTGTCAAATCCATGCATATACTGTAAATCTTCAATAAATATGAAACTTAAAAGCATCACCAACAATATATTTCATTTTCTAAACAAGTCTCTTGCAAACATAGAGCAGATACATATAATCATGCTTTTCCCCAGTTGAAAAAAACACGTGCATATAAGAAAAAAAAAATCACGGCTTTCCTTGTCATATTTATAGTGCTGTCTTTCAGCAATTCCATCTCTACATCACTGTCACTATTGTCCTTCCATATATTTTACTCAATTTAGTTTCCTTTTTGCAGAAACCTTTACTGTGTTTTTTACAAATAAACCTGTAATTTTACTACCGATCGCCTATCCACCTCCATCTTGAATCTTGATGTGTTGCTCTGGAGCTAGCCTTGATGTTCCCTTCTCCTTTTATATGTCCTACATCAATTTTCTGAGCGGCACCATCAGAAGACATCTCATCCAGCCTATTCAGAAACCTTACAAACAATTTATTACTCTGAACAATATGAGAGAGATGATGAATGGATGCCAGTGCTGACTTTTCAAAAGTACTTGTAATTCTTTTTTGCAGAAAATGTTATAGTGTATGTGCAAGACCTAATACAGATTTGTGGAGTGACCATAATATCTTGGAATGGGAGACAGTAAATCTTGCTCTGCTTGCAGCCTGCTGCTTCACTTTAGATATCCACTTGGATTACAGTAATGGGTCTTTGGAATTATTCCTTCACAATGGGAGGGACATAAAATGCACCAGAGCTACAATATGGGGGGTGTTATTTTATGGACTGAATTTATATAATGAACATACTGTAGATAAAACAATTAGGCTCAACTAATACAAAAAGTGCAAGCAAGAAAGCACTAAGTACAAACCACAATGCCTACAATAGTCTGAATTCTTCCTCTAAAGCTCCGATTTAAGCAAACCTATTACTGACTGCTGTAATGGACGGCCTTAATAGCCAATAGTGAGGTGAAAGAAGGCATATGCCAGGCATAGCAACTATGGCAGCTGATTGCATTACAAAGCGACAAGGTTTTCAGTGCTTCCTGGGTGCGCTAATGGACATCAAAACTGATGTAAAGGCACCTGGAAGTGGTAGTTTACATTTTGCTTTAAAAGAGAAGTACGGGAGTAGTTTTTTTGTTAATCATACTTACCTAGGTGGATGCAGCATTGGTCTGATGCTGCATCTGTCCCCCGCCGGCACTAACAGTGAGAACCAAGTGATCAAATATCGTCAGTCGCTTGGTTCTCAGTGCTCCCTGAGCAGAGAGCAGGTGACTGTCAGTAACTGTCTGCTTGCTCTGCCCCCTGGCGCTCACTGGAGCGCTGGGCTGTGGAGGGGCAGGAGAGGCCGCTCAGGGACTCAGCGGCTCGCTGAGAGACTGAGCCAGGTTTCGGTCCAGCCATATGGTCATGATCTTGTTCGAGCCTGGACCGGCTCTGTGATTTCAGCAGACAGTTGGCTTCAGTCTGCTAAAAACGAGTCACAGGAGGGCAGAACGAACTGCACGCCTGTGATCCACAGGAGAACTACAGCCAAACAAGCTCCGGCTGTACTTCTCCTTTAAAGCCACAGGTTTTCTTAAAGAGGAAGTAAACCCAGATGGGTTTCACTTCCTCTTTATTACCCTGCAATGTAAAAGCATAATGGGCTAGTATGCATCGCATATTAGCCCATTATGTGGCACTTTCCTGCATTGGAAGCCTGAGGCTGTCACACAATGTCCCCACTCCAGGCTGTGTCCATCTTCTGGCCCTCTTCCTTCCGGGGCCGCGATCTCCGGCCCTGTGAATGGCCGGAGTCGCGTTATGTTACTCCTGCCAATCACGGCACGATCTCAGTGAAGGAATGGCACGGAGGCCGTTTCTTCACTGTGCATGTGCCCGATGACATGGGCACATCACAGTACACTGTATATATATATCTCCTAAACCGTGCAGGTTTAGGAGATATGCAGGAAACCTACAGGTAACCTTATTATAAGCTTACATGTAGGTTAAAGTGGTTGTCAAGGGTTGACAACCACTTTAAGGGCCCGTTCACACTGCAATGCTGTACAGGAAACCCACATTCCGTGCCGGTTTTCTTGCACCACATTCAAATCGTACTTCCCTTGCAAAGTACAACAGGTGTCAGTGTAAAGTTAACGACACCCCAAATGCAGTGCATATACCTGTACTAGATCGCATGGTACAAATGTACCATGCGATCCAGTTGCAGTGAGTTTCCAAAGCACTGCATGCACTACTTTTGATGTGGTGCGGTGAGATTTCAGCCCATGCAGACTGAATGGGCAGAAATCGCACTGAATAGAACAGCATATGGATTTCAAAGGAACATGTGGCGCAGCCCTGTGCGATTCACATGCAGTTCTTAGTGGGAATGGGCCCTAAACTGAATGCCACCACTCAAAAACGTTTAAAGCAAACAGTCCACACAACAAGATGAATAAGAGTTACCAGTCCAATGGTTCAATGTTCATTCTGTTGAGAAGCTACAGCTGCCACTGCTATCTGACACTTCCAGGTGTATCAGATCCCTCACCATGTGCCTTAAAGGTGACCAAAGATCAGCAGTTCTTGTCTTTCAATAACAGTCCGTAAACCAATGGAACTTTGATTGAGTTCACAACAGCCTTTGATCTATTTAATAACTTTTTTTTGCACCATAGCATTATAAAAATTCTAGGTTTTAGAGAGTGTCTTTATAAGTGCAGCAAATAACATGCTAACACACATTAAAAAACATAAAGATGCATGCTATAATAATGTGAACCCAGTCATCTAGCTTTCGTCTACAGCACAAAAAAACAGAAGCTTGAAGGACTGTTTTCTTTCTTTTCAATACTAGCTATCAATTCTTTACAACCATTCGCAGTAAAAATGTATTGTTTGTACACTGATTTTGTACTTAGTACCCTGTCTAAACAATTATTATTGTATTTAAATTACAAAAGTCAACACAGCTATGCAGAATAAGCTCCAGTGGTTTTAATGATATGATTGCTGTCCAAATCAATAAACACTAAAAAGCATATTATTTAGTGTATTATTATTTTAAATGGTGATTAAACATGTCTTAGGGAATTCAACTAATCACTAATAAATGTATAAATTAGCAAAAAACGGCACTTCTCAGCAATTCCTGCACTATTCTTTTAAATGGATCACATTTACGTACATTTGGCCAATGTGTAATTGGGTTTTGATCTGTGCTCATTTAAATATAGCATTTCTAAAGTGAACTGAAGAGTGAATCCTAGAATGAATGTGCACATAAATTAAATGTGTCATGTCAATGAAAATTCAAGCAAAATAAAGCATGAAAATAAAAAAATCTTTGCCTTCCTAAATGAGCAATTTATGCATACGGGATACAGGTGTCACAAGTCAGGCAAACATAATTACAATTAATGATGAGATGTACACACAAATCTACAGCAGCAGCGTCTTTACCAAAGCACACTGAATTCCTTTGTTTAGTTGCCTTACTCCGACACAAAATCTTGCAATGAAGATAGGCATGTTGGCGCTGCACTGATCAGCATATGTCTAATAAATTTCATTTAAAGCTATGAACTGTCAAGTGGCAAAATGAAAGGCAAAAATAAACAAGCAAAATGTACATGCTGACAGGATCAACTGCTGATAAAAGCATTCACAGAAGTGACAATCACATATGTCCACTGTTGTGTTGTTCTTGGATCTTTTAAAGAGTTAAACAAAAAAAAGATACAAAGAGAAGTAAACAAGGGAAAGCATCTTCCATTGGCCTGTATACACGATACAAAAATCAGGCGAAAAATCCCGCTTTCGAAGCGATCATAAGATAAACGGATCGTTAGTACAGAGCTTTCGAGAGCCGATCATGACAGTTCATCCGATGTTATTAGATCGGACAAACACAAAAAATGTACTCGTATGATACCGGATCGGACGATTTTCTTTTAATCAGTACAGTTGTCGTCCAAAAATACAATATATATATATACACTACAACACATGACATCACTTTTTTATTCTGTCATACGAGAATTTTTGTGACTTTAGTACACTCTTCCGATTCGGTCTGAGATTAGCATGCAAAAAAAAAAATGGACGATCTGTCGTCCGATTTTCAGAACGTGTGTATGGACCATTACTTGTGTACTATTTAGATAGAGGGATTGAAGCCCAATTGTACTTTCAGTTTAAGGCCTCAGGCACACAGGACATTTTTGGATATTTTTACAGCAGCTGTTTTTGGCTTCAGACCTTTTTCCCTACAGTCAATAAACCCTCCATCATGTTATCCTATGTGTTCATGTACACATAGGCTGTTATCAACTGTTTTTAGCAGGAGTGTTTTTTGAGCTGTAAAAAAAACCCAAGATCAGAGGGTTTTGAGAGGAGTTTTGCAGCTGTAAAACACTCAAACGCCCAGAAATGCAGATAAATGCTCAAAAACACAGCTCACAGATGTTTTTTAATGTTTTTGATCGCAATGAAAAAAAAAAGAAGCTAACATTAAAAAAACGCTAAAAAAAAGTTAAAAAACATTGATGCAAAAAAAGCCCAAAAACGCTACTGGTGTTTTTATAATTTTTTTTAACGCCATGGGTGCATGAGGCCTAAAGCTGAACTCCAGGGAAAAGAAAAATCCTCCTTTGAATTGCCCCCACACCCTGGTCTACAATGATTAAATGCCTGTCTATGCCTAGGGTTCCAGCAACAAATAATTTTATTCACCTAATGCCTTGCTCCCGCAGGCTGTCTCCACTCCATGCAACCAGCTCTGCAGTCTCATGTGAAAGGTGCCCAGGTAGTCACAGCCACTCTGACATCATAAACAACAATGCAGGGCCACTACCCCTGTGTTGTACATGAGGACACCAAGAGACTGCATACAAGCCAGAGCATCCGGGAGAAGAGTAGACTACCAACTGCCAGGAAACAAGGGATTAGGTAAGGAAAAGTCCGTGTTACTGGTACCTTCGGCATAAACAAATGTTTAACCCTTGCAGGCCAGAATTCCCCTTTAAACTGCCTAACACATTTGAAGGGCATATAAACAAAAAGGAATGCAAAGTCTCATAGTTTGTTTAAAAATCAGACACAATCTAAGAAGAAAAGCCTGTCCCCTGCCAGCAGATGCAGAGTGGAACACTTACTCTCTGTGGCAGAGCAATGTCCTCTTTGCAGAGTCACAGCCAGACTTCTCCAATCATCAGGAAGCATGAGTTTTGCTGGTTGTTAAACGATAGGTCGGACTCAATACGGGCATGTCTGACCTCTGCAATCAGATCACAAAGAAACCAAGCGTCCCACTCTACATCTGCTGGCAGAGGACAGGCTTTTCTGCTTAGGTTGTGGCTGCTTTAGAAAACAAACAAACTGTAACCTTTTATTACATTGTTTGATAACACATCCTAGTCTATGAAGTGCATATATCCTCCTTGGTGTTGGACCTAGACAAGCAAGTTTTATCTTTATTTTTAATTTTTTTACTCCTCACATTTACGTGGGGTTTCTAATATAATTTTTATTATTTAACCGGTTGGGATGATTCAGTTCTGAAAATACTCAACATCACATCAGTCAACACAAATATTCCTCATTTATATTTTTCCACAAGAGAGAACATAAAACAAGATATGTATAGGCTGAATAAGGAATGTTGGTGATCTGCTTTCTTAAAAATCTATAGATTACTGGCTTGGTGAACAAGTTTACAATCTTACTCAATCAAGCCTAGTATATGACATAATCCTTATTCTATTTAATGACCAACCCATGGGGAATATGGATGTTTCTTGTGACTTCATACTGCTTTTGTTATCTCCTTGCATTTGTACTAAGACCAGGCTCTGCTCATTCATGGAATACAGGCATGGGAACTAGTGGTTTCTGGTGACCTCAAGATTGCAAAGCTTACTTACTTACAAATGCCACCCTTAGTAATTCTGAAACCATGGCAGCTTGAATAAGGCTCATTAGTGTATTGTTTATTTCACCATGTTCATTCAAATGAGCTAGTCATCACTGTCATTTTGTGATAAATTTGAGGAAGGGGACCACAACAGAATTCTTAATTATGGTAATTTTGTGACAATTACACACGTTTTGAATTTGTTAAGATTAGAATTTCCTTTTTGTAGAAAAAAATACTTTTAATGCTTTCTAAGATAAACAGTTTCTGTTATAAAACCCTGAAATGGAAATGTTACAGAATCATTCGTCTGTACTTTTTATTCTAAGAGCCAAAAATCTTGAATTAAAAATATTAAACTTTTGATTTTAGTGGATAGAGAAAGAATTGGTTACAACCTATTTTTTTTACCCACTGGGAATATTTTCATTCATCCCTATCTTACAGGAGGTGCGAGGAAAACTCTCCGATGTGAGAGAACCTGCCCCCAACACCTAAGGGACAGAAGTTTTAATTGGAAGATTTCAAATTTGCCCTAACTCATTCTCAGTGACAAAGACCAGCAGGACAAATAAAAAGGGAAGATGTTCCCAAAAGTAAAACCTGACAGGGGGTACGATTGTTTTACATGTAAATTTGGCGTTTTATATTGTAGGCCTGTAATTCTTAGGAATAACTCACTTAATTCTGTCCAAACAACAGTCTAGTAGACATCCCGGGTATGATAAAGTTTGAAACATGAAATCATAAATTATAATATTATAAATAACTATAAATAATTATCAAAAATAATAACATAATAGAAATAAAATAAAATTCACTAATGTAATCAAATCAAAAACACTGAAATTTGCTCATTTGCAGAATTGTCGCTGTCGTCACTTTCAGTTTCTGATGATAAATTTCCCCAAAAATCAGTATCACTCAATTCTGCAAATGATTCTTATTTACTATCGGTGTTTTCTAGCTGATGAAAAAACACTTTTGATGTAAAGGGACACTGTTTGGTTGCTATGGACGTTCTCAAGTTTCCAGGCAGAAAGAATAACATATATAATATAAAAGGGCATGCAGGGCACTGGGCAAACCACTAGGGACAAAGGGGATGTGAATTGATTTCATACAGCAATGTAATCTTACAGTGTACTGTATGTATGCTATGTGTTTCACTTTTTGAATTTGCCGCCGGGCTCCGCCCCCCGTGTGACGCGACGCTCGCAGGGAACTGAGCCCGGCACGCAGAGGCATCGGGCGGAGGACAGACACGCTGACACAGCGGGAGGACATCGCTGGATCCAGAGGACAAGGTAAGTAACGCTTCCTTGGATCCAGCGATGCAATCCCGAGTGTGGCTCAGGGTTACCGCTAATGGTACTGAAATTCCACCCCCAGCCACACTCGGGATTACCGCCAGGGAGGTTAACCCTCCCCCACTATCTTCTAGATCAGTGATTCTCAACTAGGGTTCCTCCAGAGGTTGCTAAGGGTTCCTTGAGTAATGAGCAATTTCTGCCTCTCAGGTAAGTTCCCACAGACACCATTGATCTTTTTAGCGATCTGTAAGGGGGTAATTCTTCCCAATGACCACAAGTGTAAGGAGCATTCTTCCCACTGCCCATCACACTAATGTATCATGAGTTGTAGATTTCTTCTTTTTAGCAGGGGTTCCCCGAGACTGAAGAACTATTTCAAGGGTTCCTCTGTGTTGAAAAGGTTGAGAAAGGCTGTTCTAGATTGTAAGCTCTAACGAGCAGGGCCCTCTGATTCCTCCTGTATTGAATTGCACTGTAACTGTACTGTCTGCCCCCATGTTGTAAAGTGCTGCGCAAACTGTTGGCGCTATATAAATCCTGTATAATAATAATAATATTCACGACTACATCATAGAGACTGTCTACTGAGCATGGCTATGTTCTACTAAACAAATGTGCTTGCATTTATACAGGGATGTACAGGAAAGAAAAAAAATCTAAATATGTTTTTTTCTTCCTCATTCACATTTTTAAATTCTCCACACTCATTTACACTGAGAGAGAAGCTTAAACCTAGAAGCACAGTTTTAATCCATATACATCTAAAGCTCGTACCCACAGTTATCATGTTCCTTCCTTACAACTCTACAGAACATGTCCATTTCAACACTATATAAGGGATGAGTGAGCCAGGCAAAAGTTTAATGAACTCATTTTAAGTCTATGTGTGATAAATACTGCTATTTTTTTCTAATCTTTTTCAATGCCAATTTAAAAGACTCTGTTACAAGAGGGCATGCATGGCTGGTCACTGCCATGGGTGACATTTAAAAAAAAAATGTTCAGTGGGGAGAGGATCTTCAAATGCAGCTTAAAGGGCAACACTGAAAATTCACAACTCCTTTAACCACTTCACCCCCGGAAGGATTTCCCAGGTTAGGACCAGAGCACTTTTTGCGATTCGGCACTGCGTCGCTTTAACTGACAATTGTGCGGTCGTGCAACATTGTACCCAAACGAAATTTGCGGTCTTTTTTTCCCACAAATAGCACGTTCTTTTGGTAGTATTTGATCGCCTCTGAATCATTTCTGATCACCGCTATAAACAGAAGAAGAGCGAGACAATTTTGCAAAAAAAACCCCAATTTTTCTTACTTTTTGCTAAAATACAAATCACAAAATAAATATAAAAAAAACATTTTTTTCATCTGTTTTGGCCGATTTATATTCTTCCTCATATTTTTGGTTAAAAAAATCGCAATCAGCGTTTATTGATTGGTTTGCGCAAAAGTGGCCGCGTTTACGGATGATGAGAATTCATTTCTGGGGTTTTTTAATTTTTTTTTATTTTTTACTAGTAATGGTGGCGATCTGCGATTTTTAGCGGTACTGCGATATTGCAGCGGACACGTCTGACCATTTTGACACTTTTTTGGGACCAATGACATTTATACAGCGATCAGAAACTTAAATATCCACTGATTACTGTATAAATGTCACTGGCATTGAAGGGGTTAACCTGCAGGGGGTAATCTAGGGGTTAACTGTGTTCCCTGGGTGTGTTCTAACTGTGGGGGTGGGGCTGGGCTACCATGGGCATAAGAGATCTAACTGATCCCAGTGACAGGGATCAGTAGATATCCCATGGCCCCACTAACAGAGCGGGGAACCGCTGTTTAAATCAGTGGTTCCCCGTTATTTTACTGTGGCCGCTCATCGCGGCTCGCCGGCGGACATCGGGTCCACCCAAGCCACGGGCACACTCCTCAGCTGTACGGCGGGCGCACGTGCCCCCTAGCAGCTACCCACAGATCGCCGCTTATTTACGGCGATTCACGGGACGCAGCCACACTGCTGCCGTGAATATACGGTAGGCAGTGTGGAAGTGGTTAAATAACATGTTTGGGAGATGCCTTGAAGCTATACGTGAAGTAGCAGAACAGTACAAATTAGGCTCCATTTACACGGGACACTGTTTCAACCATCCCCTGAATGTTTTATCTTAACAGCTAGAAACTGGCGTCTAAAATGTCCTTTTGCATGCCACGTTTTGCCGCGTTCGCGTCTAGGAGTGCTTTTTAAAAACAAAATTTAATTTCTTTTTTAAATGGAAACGCCTGTAAAATGAAACGCTCCTAGACACGAGTTACCACATATAGGGGCGTTTGGCGTTTCAAATGCCTCTGGACTGGCGTCTGAACCCACTTTTTTGCATTCCAAAAAAAGCCTCTAAACTCAACTGCCTGGAAACGAGCTTAAACGACCCTGTGTACATGTATTGATAAGATAACATAGAAGAGAGTTCAGGGGCAGCTGAAAAAAATGCCCAAATGCCTCTAAACGTCCGTTTGCCAGCAGCAGTGTAAACCCTTAAAAGTGAAATTAAAAAAAGACAATATATGGTCATTAAGTCACCCACTCATTGTGGCAATATTGTCAGGCACCAAGTCATTGTGGTGGTGGCACATTGCGATTAATGCTGTATCTATTGTATATCACTGGACCATGTAATTGAGGATGAATTTACACTGGGGACACTGTTTACATTTTTTTAAAAGGAATCTTTATTAAATTACTTTTTCAAAGTGTGTGTGTGTTTGTGTGTATTTAACTTCTATTTTTTGCAGAAATTAGTAAAAAGGGGGTACTAATGTAGGTGCCTTGCAAGGTGAGAGGCCTGGCTGCATCCCCTCCACAAGGTACCCGCCCAACATTTAAAGCATGTGGCCTGGTATGGTTTAGGAATGTCGCCACACACTCATCTGCCCTTTCCTGGCCACCCAGGCTGCATGACTAGATAAAGACCTGGTATAAATTTAAAGGAGAACCCTGCATTGTCTTTTTCCCTTTTTTTCTTAATTGCAGAATTAGTGCTAGAAGTAGTGCGGGACTATTGAAGCCCCATTATAATAAGGGGGCTCCCAGATATCCATTTCCCCACTAGAAGGATCAGTAGACAGTACATAGGTTCCCCTTATACTCATTCAAAAAATATAAAAAAGCAATAGAGACACCAAATGAAAATACATAAAGACAACCAATAAAAATCCAATTAAAAAAAAGTAAACAACGTCCCACAATGTAAATCCATTGTTGTGTCATCCAGTGATATAGATCAAGCACCAATCCTCATATCCTTTTGCTATGTGTCCCCTTTTGCCACAATAACCCAGCACCCTGCAATATTGCTCCGTCATGCAATGACAGATCTCCAGCCAGCTTATGTTTGTAAACATATCAGCCAGGGTTGCTATATCATTAGCCAAAATATAATCATGACCATATTTGGTCAATGACATCACCAAGGATCCCGGCTGGTTTGATTACAAACAAAAGCCTACCATACACCTTTTATTTGGTAGTGGTAGTGCTAACACTGCTAAATGACAGATCCAAAGTTTGCTTGCAAATAGCAATCAGAGACCCCATCTGCAAAACAGGCCACATTTTGGCCAGCTTGTTCGCCAAACTGTGAACAGGCTGGGTTCAGCTTGAATGTGAAAAGCTCTTCCCTACAATATGTACATAACAAGAAAACGTAGCTCCAAGCATTAGAGATATGCTAATTACAATAACTAATACTGCATGTAAAGCAAATATATGTGTAACAAGTTAATGACCAAATGTATAATTGATGTATGTATGATTGATGAGAGAATTATTGTGCTTTGTTTACCAGGCTTCAACAGAAATGGTTCAACCTTATTTTAAAGAGGTTTATATAGATTGCACAGCAGCAATATTCCATTGACCTTAATTAAAAGCATGCACTTCCTACTGGCATTTTTGGTCAGATTGCAAGTCCAGTGATAAAAAATGAACATGTACATGCCATAATCTTCAATACAGCTAACAGCCTTTTCCTACAGACAAGATTTGTTGTCATTATATTCTACCCTGGCACCACTTGTACTTCAACAATTGTTGCTTGAATTTGGATAACAAACAACTAGTATCTAGGCAGGTTGGAAATTTTGGAATTTCTCTCTTGGTGGTTATTTTTTTCATGGTAAAAACCCTATACAGTGAAACAGGGTGAATTTAGGTAACTTGCATTAATAGGAAAAACAATAATTTAAAGGGGTTATAAACCCTCCCGGTTTTTCACCTTAATGCATTCTATTCATTAAGGTGATAAACCTTTTTTGTTGCAGCTGCTCTCCAGAGCCCCCGTTTACTTACCTGAGCTAGAATTTCCCACGCCGGGGACGAGCCTAGCAGCTCCAGCCGAGGGGCTCCGGTCCTCATTCGATAGATTGATAGCAGGGGAGCCATTGTCTGTGTCAATGGATGCAACAACAGAACACGGGCGCACGCCTGCACGGGTGCCCCCCAGGGAGAGTTCTTCTCCAACGGGACACTCAATGCGGGGAGGTTGGGAATGAGCACATATATGGGAGCCTATTTATTTGAATAGAAGTCGCACCAGAAGCCAGATCATGATGATCTGACTTGTGGTGTGAATTGTGTGCTGAGGATCTTGAAGGGGAATCCCCCACAAAAATGAAAAAAAAAAATTGCATGGGGTCCCCCCCAACAGATACCAGATCCTTCGGTCTGGTATGGATTTTAAGGGGAACCCCCCACGCCAAAAAATTGGCGTGGGGTCCCCCTCAAAATCCATACCAGACCCTTATTCGAGCATGCAGCCAGACAGGTCAGGAAAAGGGGGGCACCCCCCTCCTGAACCATACCAGCCAACATGGGGGGGTGGGTTCTTTGGGGCAGGGAGGAGCAGCGGAGAAGACCCAGCAAAAGAGCGAGAAAACAGTGAATAGAGAAGACCCAGCAGAAGAGGGAGAAGAGAAGACAATGCAGAGAGGAGAAGAACCGGAGAGGGAGAAGAACTGGCAGAGGGAGAAGACATCACCGGAGGAGGGAGACGAGCCAGAGAGGGGAGAAGAAATCAGAAGAGACGCCGGAGCTGTCTTAATAAAATACTTTACTGTGTTTATTTTTGACACTTTTTTTTTAGGTGGATGGGTAGGGGTACAATGAACCCCATACTCATTCTCTGTATACAGTGTTAAACCATGTTTAACAGCTTTTACCGGCATCTGGCATTTTTACAGCTCTAGCGCTGGAGCCTCAGAACGTGTTAGTTCTGTTTTTTGGGGGGGCTTAAAAATGCCTATGCCACTTACAGCTCAAAAATGTCTGTGTATATGAGGCGATTGAATGACACGGAGAAGCATTTTAAGCTGTAAAAAAAGCTCAAACACCCGGCTGTAAAAACGTCCGTGTGTATGAGGCCTGTGTGTTTAGTGGTTTGCATGAAATCCACCTTTAAGATTGCTTAAAATAAGTATACTCTCACACAAAAATGTACAGACATAGATTATGAATAGAATAAGTGAAGCAAGAAGATCTCTTCGATAAAAGAAAAAAGAAGTATTAAAAACACCATCTTTCTTTTCCGTTCCCACATCAGTCGCATATTTTCAGTGACCACCTTGCAAATCTGGCTTAGGAATCTAAGAACCTCTAGAAACTTGTGTAAGGAATGTCAGCTCTCTCATGTTATGCAATAGCCATAGATAAGAAAAGCACAATTACTGCATGTTCGGTAATCTCTCTGTGTTGCTACTGAGCCATGTTTCCTATAATCACCTTAAAGTAAATGTACTATGTCAGTGGTATATTTTTGTTACATTGTTTTGACCATATAATGGTTGTCCTATTCAAATACTCTTATTGCTAATTTTAAAATATTTCAAGCAAAACACACTGGTCATAGAATACATAGATATAGATGCCATATATTTTCTTTTGTCAGATTATCACTACTTTTTATAAAATAAATAAAAGCAGATTGTTCTAGGAAAAGCCATTTGAAAGCCTGTGCAAGCAACACAGAGGATTGAGGCATCTGGGGTGATTGTAAAAGAATGATGCCAGTAGATATCAATCAATAACGTGTTTATTATTCTGCCTATAAGTCCTGTTATAAAAAAGGAAGAAAAAAAAAAAAAAAAACAACATTAAATATAGGCTGAATTAATGACATACGCCTATAGTATTCTTTCATGATTAGGTATTTTAACTAGGCCTCAAAGTCAATAACTATAAAGATGTGAGTAGATGCACTAGGTTTATTGGAAGCTGTTATTAGCTCAATGAAAAGCTGTGATGAATGCATAGTGTCTTCTTGGGAATGACCCTGCGGCTCTGATACAAAGCATGAAGAGATACCAGCAAGAACACAAGAAAAAAAAAGTAAGGTTATAAAAAGTGGGAAGATTTATTAAAAAAGGAAAAAGGTAAAATGTTTGATCATACATGCAGACAAGATCCATCTTCTTAAAGATCTTTTTAACCCAATAATAGCAATCAGCCTAGTCATTACGAAGACGATCTTACTTTCTAAATATTCCAGATTATTAAGAGAATGAATGGTAAAGACCACTTATATGGAAACTAAGAGATCCCCAAGCTCCCAGATGTGTCTATAGATTAGCCAAGAGATGTGCGTGGCTCTATGGGAAAGCCGAGGTTCCCAGATTGAGATCACACATGCCCCTCTTGGAAGCACCCATTCATTACATCGCAGCCTATACCCAAGCAAAGGCAATTCCATGGAGGCACTCATTTCTAATAAAGGTCCTATATGATGTTCTCATCACATTAACTTCCTCCTTCATAAAAAATGATAGCTACTGCACCAGCCATCAGCAGGAGGAAGAGCCATCTCATTAATGCTCTGTGAAATGTACACCTGTGCCAATGTATATATTTGTAAATTCGACAAAATTGCTAGCTTTTCCGCCTAGCAAAATAACAAAAAGCTTTCTCGACAAGATAATTTGCATACGCTAATTTCGTTAAAATCGCTCTCTAAATGACAGCATTTCAGAGAGGCCACATTCCATTTTCTCTTTAGTGCTTTTCTGACAGTTGAATATAAGGAAAAGTTATAATTTACTTGTATCTATTTCCTGCGTCGCTTGTGTCCAGTAAAATAATTCAGAGAATGTGACAGATAAAAGGCAATAATGAAAATTGTTCTCAATCTACAGAGAGCCATAATATGCAATGAATGCAAACAGTGCTTTATAAGGTAAAAAGGCCATATGAGAAACATAGGCAGACAGCTTCCAAACATAACTGAGATCTCATTGATGAAAATGTTATGTAAAGTGATGTGCATTGATCCAGTAATCCCCAAAGCTTCCAAACCATCTTTAATTTACCTTAACAGAGAAGTGTATTGTGAACGAAAAGGAAAATCTCTCAAGACCCTGACAAACACTTACTGTAGGAAGCAGCCTATTTTGTAGTCATACAAGCAGAACAAAGAGATGTCAAGAAGCAAGACCATTGGCGGATAGGACTCTGAGCACCAAACAAAAGCCTTTTACAGAACTTGTTATACAGTGTGCAGCTCAAAGAGTTTACGTAGGATAAAAAATATATGCTATGTATACTAGTTGGCACAAACTATTCGTTTCCATACATTCTGAATAAAAGAAGCTTACAGAAATACCAACTCCTGGAAATAAATAATTATTAGTTTGAGCACATTAATATGCAATAACTACACTATTTTGGGACACAATTAATCAGGCTGAGGCCACAATGATGTACAATATGTAACAATGCATAAAACAAAGCAGTTTTGACCCTGTAATAGCACAATGAGTATACACACAATATGAATGAGAATGATGGCTTGACACTCCAAGCACATGCATTCACTAAAATCAAACACCCATCCCAATGGTCATAATTACTATTTCCAAGAATATATCTGCATGAAGCACAGGAAACTATTTTTACATAAAGTTTGATGAAATGGTAAGGCTAGGTATTTTAATTGCTATTTAGTTTTTTTTTTTTTTTTTAGCAAATGCGTCATTTGAATATCAAAAGCAAATGTTCACCTTTTATTAACCTATAGTGCTGTTAAACTTACAAAAATAACTATCTGAATTTTTAGAACATTTCAAAGCACTTTATGATGCTCAGAATATACCGATGCAATAATATTTCAATATATATATTTAACAATGTAATAGATATTTTTCTTATTCATTTGTTTGTATTAATTAAGCAGCAGTACTATGATGTATTAGCCACAAGTTCACTAAGTACAGCGGTCTTTTGTCCCTGCAAACGCTTTAGAGAATATGTGCAAGGGTAGACAAGTAAGTAGACTTGATTTTCCCAGGGGAGAATAGGAATCACATTCAAACTCCCCTGTGAATCAGTCAGCCTTTAGTAAATCAGTCCCATAATGTTGAGGATGTGGTTCCAGTGCATCTACTGAATACAGCTAGTGCTACTTGTTCCATACAGAAAATGTGGTAATGACTAACAACAAAGTTTACTGAGATGCATTCTGGCAGAGAGAAAACCACATCACTGATGTCATTCTGCACAAAATCAAAGGATTATCAATAGAATCAAGTAGTTAAAACCACAACATCGTACAGTACATGCATTAGATCAATATCCCAAACTACAATTGCTGATACAGAATATAATCTGTACATTTCAGGTTATAATTTCAGTTAAAAAGTTAATTAAAGGACAGTTAACACCAGAAAACTTTCCCTGTGGGTTTTCGGAACTGCATTCAAAATGCACTGCACTTGCGATCTTCAGCAAATGTCAGTGTCAACTTAACAATAGGGCTGCAACTAACAAATATTTTTATAATCAATTAATTGGCTGATTATTTTTTCCATTAATCGACTGATCTGATAAAAAAAAAAAAATGGTGTATAATTTAGCTAATATGTAAAGTTTAAAACGATTTTGCGCCCTGGGCAAGGCCAGCTACTTGCCTCCCCCCGCCCAAAAAAATAAAACTTCACTGTAGTTCTTCTTCACCTCTCCTAGCACACATCTTTTTTCCCCTCAAATTTTCTACTCTTGCACAAATCCTCTCCTCCAAATCCCCCCTCCTAGCATAACCCCCCCCCCAATCTCTTCTCTTTGCACAAATCCCCCTAAATTCCTCCTCTTAGCAAAACCCCCTCCAAATTACTCTTCCCCAGCACAAATTTTTCCTGGATTCCTCCCCACCAAAATCCCCCCTCCTAGCACAAATTGCTCCCTTCTAGCACAACCACTCCCAATCCCCCCTCCTAGCACAATTTCCCCTCCAATCCCCCTTCCTAGCCCAATCCCCCCAACACAAATCCCCCCAATCCTACTCTCCTAGCACAGCCCCCCTGCCCAATCCCCTCTCCTATCACAAATTCCCCCCAATCCCCTCTTCTAGCACAACCCTTCCCACACCCCCTGTCCTTCCTCCTAATATAACTCCCCCCAGTCCCCTTTCCTAGTACAAATT
>BLSH010438269.1:837527-874196 GCA_018402905.1 Glandirana rugosa | reverse complement strand
CTTGTATACTCTTGCGGACAACTCCAAAATGACGATAGGTCCCGAACAATCTCACTAAATGAGAGTGAAGGATAGGACGACTGTTGTCCAAGGGTTCTGTTCTTCACTTCCTCTTAAAGTCATATCTGTACCTATCTTCTTTTCAACTTTTCCTCAGCGTTGGAGGGGGATGAGAAGGTTTTTTTTTGGTTTTTTGTAAATAGATAGCAACCTCCACAGTGAAGGATGGGACGGGATTATATATTACAACAGTCATCTTGTCCCCAAACTTGGGAATGGATGAAATAGGTTTTGATTTTTCTTGTTAAAACTGATCTGTACGTAAAATTCTAAGGCTTTATAACTGAACAGTAGATAAAAAGAATTTCTTTAGAAAGTTAAATGCAAATAAAATGCATGTCTAGTCAAAATTGTTCTTTTTAGTTTTGGATAAAGTAGGTAAGGGTTCAAACCCCTGTTCTACTGACAACATTATATATTAGGGCAGGGTAGGAAGTGACACCTCCAACGATAGATAAATGTTTTTTGGTTTTTTTTTGGAAGAGTAGGGGGAGGTTGCGACTCCTTTTCAACTTTTCTTCTATCCATGTCTATACTGAAATTCTCCTTCACTTCTTGTCTTGGGAACCTGTTGTCAGCAGGATAGGAAGTGAGAGTAAATCACTCTAACAAGCCCTGGATAGCAGTAAAACCTCAACAGGCGTTCTCATATGTTCCTGCTCTATTCAAAACTAGTAATAACGTTTTTGGACTTCTTAGGGCCGGTTCACACATTGGTGACTTGTGCTCCGACTTGTGTCGCCCCAAGTCGCTTGACATCTGAAATCCCATTGAAGTGAATGGGAGCCATCTTAATGTACACTACTGAAGTCGCTCCGAGTTCAAGGCGACTTCAGAAAAGGTTCCTGTACTACTTCTATCCAACTTGTGCCCACAGAATTCAATGTAAGTCATCTCCAAGTCGCACCCCCATCTATATTAAAGCTACTTTACAGGAAAAAGAAAAGAATTTACAAAGGTACTCCCCACGAACTACCCAGGCAACCCCCTCCCTCCCTTCTCTGATTGGCCACAGGCAAAGTCGCCTGGCATGGAGGTCGCTTCAGGTCGCATTGTAAGTCACCCAAAGTTGCGCTGAAGTCACCTTGAAATAGCGTTCGAATTGCCTAGCAAAGTCACTCCTGAAGTCAGATTGCCTATGTTTGAACCAGCCCTTAGAGACTTAAATGAATATCCGTGGCCAGCTAGAATAAATATCTAGGCTACAAGCAACTACTGAGCCAATCACAGGCAACTTACTGTGGATGAACTGGAAATCACAACGATGAAAAATGTAACATGACAAATACTACATGAAAGTGAGCTGAGGTAGATTTTTTATGTCTCCAATAAAGAAAAACTCCAGATTCCAAATATATATTAAGCATTTACAAGGTGGGTAAACATGACAACTAAGGCCACAAATGCTGTTTAAAGAAGAAGTAGGGCCAAAGCTCCTTTAGCCATACTTCTTCTACGGATCACAGGAGTGCACTTCGTTCTGTTCTACTGTGACCCATTTTCAACTAACAGCAAGTTAAAGTTGTGCGCTGACGTCACTGAGCCGCTCCAGACTTTGGGAATTTGGGATCCACCCAGATTCCTGAGCAGCAGCTGGCTTAGCTTCTCAGTGTGCCACTGAGCCATCTGCTCCCATCCCCACCACAGCCCGGGCACCAGTTTTCTGCTCACTAAAGACTGAGAACTGAGCAATCAGCTACCTTTGATTGCTCAGTTCTAGGTCTTAGAGGAGGCGGGAGACAGATGAAGCATTGCAGCGATGCAGCATCCATCTAGGTGAGTATGTGTGTTTATTTTTTTTACTGCCAAACTTCTCTTAAGTATAACAAATTCACAGTAGTTAGCACTGGTGCAAGTACATCGAAATCAACAGGGGCTGGTGCACCTTGTAAGGCCAGGGATATATTCCTTTACAGGACTAGTGGGTAAATGGAACACAGTACAAAAATGTATATAGGTAGATTCCTATATGGACCTTTAGTGGAGTGGAATGCAGGATTTAAATCAATTGTAAAACTCTAAATGAAATGATAAAAATGTTAACTACAGGACTGTGCATTATTGATAAAGAATGAATCTCATAATGCTCATTTTGAAATCATTAGAGCCAGTGTTACAACAGTAGTACGAGTGAGGCATGCTACTCTCTACACAACAGCTGAAAAAAGATTGCTGAATAAGAGATGAGTGTGTTCCCTGCGGAAAATGCACATCCCCAATGAAAGCAGGAGTGTTGCTTACACCAGGGCTTGACAAATTTGCTTTGAATCTAAGAGCCAGCTAAAAAAAGTTAGGAGCCATTTTTGTTAGCGTAGTGCGGGTTGTCAGCGCCCGGGGAAAGGCAAGTAATTTGTGCCCCCCTAACCCTAATTTTCTCACAGCAGAGCAGCCAGTCAATAACTCCAACGTAACACTGTTACATCAGGGTTATAGGCTGGCCAGAAAGAGTGACACTAAAGACCTGTTATGGGGAAACTCCTCATTATGCCTAATGCATCGTGACTGCGACATGTAAAACACCCTCATCTGCTGCCTAATGGAGCTTAAGGGTGGGCGCTGGTGGGTGGCAAAAACATGTCTCTACTGCACATTTTTACCACCCAACTGCACATCAAAATGAAGCCTTAGTGACACTTTAAATAAAATACAAAAAAAGGATGAAAGAAGTATTCCAGTGCTGCTGATCTTCTGCTGCCTCTTTGCAGCCTACATGTGTGTCCCCCACTGACTTTTCATTGCTGTGGTGCGTTTCCGGTCACCATGAAATATTGGAGCCCAGCTGCACATAAAGAGTGGTAATTGTTGATGGTAAACAGGGCTTTATGATAGGACTAAAGCATATCCAGCTGCCTCATCTCCCCTCTTCCACCTCACAGCACACAGTAGAACTGCACGATTCTTGCTAAAATGAGAATCATGATTTTGTTGCTTTAATATAAAGATCACGATTCTCTCACGTTTCTCACGGCGTAACATCATCTTTCACATTATACCAAAAAATGGGTTAACTTTACTGTTTTTTTTTTTTTTTTTTAATTCATGAAAGTGTATCTTTTCCTAAAAAATTGCGTTTGAAAGACCGCTGCGCAAATACCATGTGACATAAAATATTGCAACAACTACCATTTTATTCTCTAGGGTCTCTGCTAAAATATATATATATATATATATATATATATATATATATATATATATATATATATATATATAATGTTTGGGGGTTCTAAGTCATTTTCTAGCAGAAAATATTAATTTTAACTTGCAAGCAACAAATGTCAGAAAAGGTTTAGTTTTTAAATAGTTAAACTGACCTCATTTACAGACCGGAGTTCATTCCTTTGATAAAGGAACCAAGAGATACATTGTTTACACTTAGAAGCGAAACTTAGCAGACTGCCCAGAATTTTGTTTATCTTTAAGGTCTCATGCACACAGGATGTTTTAAAAACGCCAGAGCTACATTAGCGCTAAAAACGTGCGGTTTGCTGTGTTTTTCCGCGTTTTCCCGAGTTCGCATTTTGTGACGTTTTTCCATTAAAAATACTGCCTATAATGTAAAAACACCTAAAAATGTCAAACACGGCTAGACGCATTTAGACGTGTTTAGCCGCGTTTTTGACATTTTTTTTTTTTACTGTTCCTGGAAGCACAGGCTGTCGTTTTTTTCTACTGCCCCTAAATGCTTATGCCTCCAAACGCCTCTGACAGTTTATGTGTGCATGGACACATAGGCTAACATAGAGGGGCTTTTAGGGGCAGTTAAAAAAAATGTCAAAGGTCCCTAACAGCAGCTGTAAAAACGTCCTGTGTACATGAGGCCTAACAGCTGTCAGCTTAGGCAGAGAACGGCTCTTCACTGAATTGGAGATAGTGAGGGGAGAGAAGGATTGGCTATTTTGACAGAACATGGCTCGCCAGGAAGCGGTGGCCTGGGGTTTGTGGAGCCTTGCTTATACCAAACTTAAACTTCAAATATACAGTGTTCTTGCAGAATAATTTTCATAATATTGTGGCAATTCAGCTATCTGCAGCAAATCTAGAAAAAAGCTGACTTATTTTCAGTTTCAGTCACTGTCCCAGCTTTCGTGATTTTTTTTTTTGTAACATATTTTATTTAAGAGAATGAAGTCAGTTAAATAGAAATTATTGCCCTATAGCTAGTTAAGAATAACTGATAATTACATGTCAGAGAGATCTACATCCAACATCATTTGAGGTTTAAATGTTAACATTAGCAGAGATACAGAAAGAAAAAAATAGAAGAAAAAAAAAGAGATAGATAAAGTAGGTAAGATATCAGAAGATGTGACTATAATATGTAAACTTCATTTTTTATAACAGTTTTTGCCCATGAGCAAAGTCCAGGTTTATATACTAGGTGAAAATGAGTCCCACTGATATACTGGTTTCATAATTTGCTCAAGCCTTGGATACAGTCAATGAGGGATATGTGTAGACTCTGGCAAAGGTGTAAACAGACTGTAGACCTGTCATGCCAATATTCAACACCTGACAGCTTTTAGCACATGACTTAGTAGACAATGGGGTTCACTTACTAAAGAAGCAGACTGTTCACTTTGTTGATTTATGCTGGCCATAAGCAATATGATTTTCTTTTGTGGAAGGAAAGAAAATCACTTGATTCCCCCATCAACACAGTCAGTGAATGTCTCCAGCTGCGCTATTGTATTCTGCCAGTGGGGGGAACGGGGAGCATTCCCGGCTGGCAAAATACAATGCTTACTGCTAGTGGCTATAGCTGCCTGGCAGTAAGCATATGTAGAATAATCCGGCATGCTGGTTGTACCCAAGCTAATCGATAGATCAACCTCGGTACAATCAGCCTGCCAATACATGGATGAAACGGATGAATTTCGATCCATTCATTGCTGGCTTTAGGGAGCAAGGTGGCTACAAACAAAGTCGGTAAAAGGATGCAGATATTGTGAGCATCACTTTAAAGTGGCTCTCCAGGACAAGAACAATATCACTGTCTGTTTATTCCTAAACACCAGAGTGCATTTTATGAGTAAAGGACAATGTATGTACAGAAATATAGCAGAATGGAAGCATTGTTTGAACTGCCCCAGACATAACATATGCAGCAACATAAATATCCTGCAACAAAGAGGTATAATCAAGCTACCTGTTGATGAAGTGGATTAGGAAGGCCAGGGAATAGTGGAAAATAAATCATAGTCTAAGGATTACTAAAACCTTTGCAAGGGGCAGCCACTTGGCACTATATTCAGTAAGTTCAGGAAAGCCAGAAATATGAGGTAGATATGCAGAAGGCAAAGTTCGATAGTCGAGGTGAATTCTTTGTCCCTGGGACAGGAATAAGGGCAAGTTAATTTAGTTGAATGAGTTAAAGGGTTAGTTCCCATTTACTGACTTTTGACAGTGTCCTTGGTATATCACCATGTAACACTTTGTAAAATATAGCTTACTTTTTCAGGTGCTTATTTCATTGAACTTTCCTCTCCATTCTGTCATCTGCATTCTTTTAGAAAACAAAGCACTGCATGTTAATGTACTGAGGACACTATAATGCATACAGAGGTTTGTGGCAAAAGGTGAACTAACCCTTTATTTCAAAGGATGAAGATAAATCTATGGTGTTTCTCATTCAAGCCCACAACAGATCTGGGATTTAAAGTAGATGTAAACCCTCACATATATTTAGTGAAGTGAACAGCCTCAGGTGATACACAGAGATGAAACAAATCTCCCTACATGTGTTTTACATGTATATCTGCTGTCTTCAGCTTTATATAAAGTTTAGAAAGTGCACATTGTGTTAGAATGTTCACTGCATCATTCTGCACTGTGGGAGAAGTCCTGGATTACACTGGGAGACAGCTGATTGGAGGGAAGGCACACACCCTCTGCAGATAGGCAGAGACTTTCAGAGCTGTCCAGCGAGTAAAGCACCTTTCTGCTAATCTATTTATAGCATCCTCCCTGACACAAAATTCAGGCTGGTTTTATCACGTGTCGGAGAACTTGTCAGAAGTGTTCAAGCTGATAACAGAAGAACGGAGCAGGAGAAAGCCCCGGGACTCAGTGCTTTGAAGAGAGATAAGAAAGCAATGCAGATATATGAGCCCAACTAAAATTTAATGAAACTGGTTTACATCCACTATAAGGGTGCCAGCAAGGACCTAGAAGGTACAGTTTAGGAGTGATTCGGCATGGGTGTTAAAAAAGAACTCTAACACTTCCAAAGAAGCCCTTGGCCTTCACCTGTTCTGCTTTTCCTTGTTTTCTAGTTCTGCCTGCTATCTATGAAGTGTAATCTCTGCCTGAAGCCTAAAATGTTCATCTTGAAATCTTGAAGAGTTTTCTATCATTGGTACTCAACCACCATGGTCTGTTAGAGCTGTCATAATTGTTTTAAATTTAGTGACTGTTTATGAGAGCACTTCCTTAAAACCATAGGTAATTTTGATATAAATGTAAGGCTTCCTGTTGAGACCATATAGTGGTGGAATCTTGGTGCAGATCTGGGACAGGCACCCTATTGGATCAGGTAAATCTCTGTAAAAACTCATTTGTTTTCTTGACAAGGGAACGTATGGTGTGGAGGATCTACCATGGATCATTAGATCTATGGGTAGGAGAAGCATCTGGATCTTGTCAAATGTGAGCTTTTAATGGGGACAAAAGGCCTCATATATGAGAGACATACATGCTCATTTTGGATGGTATTTTAAAAAATATCATTTATTTGTTTAACCTGAATATTAATCACAACAGAATACAGCTATTTGTAACATAATTTCCAGATTAAAAGCATTTCCACAGAACTCAAAGCAGAAACAGCACATTCACTGTGCTGGCTAGAGTGGCAGATGGTTATTGGTTGCATGCTGTTTTTTTCTTATCAGTGCTCTATGCTTGGAATTCAAGGCCCTGCATTCCAAACTCCCTGATAATGTATGCAAGTAATTTGGGCAACAATAGCATTTGATTACTGAATTTAGAACTAGAATAAATGAAAAGTTAAGATCTCTAACCCTATAATTTCAGGATATTAGCAGGCATACACAGTAAATTTGAAGAAATTGTAGAAAGCCGAGGGCCTCTTTGATTTCAAAGACATTGAACTTTTTTTTTTTCTGTTCCTTTAGGTTTCTTGTCCATTCTTTGTATAAACAAGAAGGTTTTTAATGCTGAATTTTGCATGAAGGAACATGCACTGCATATAAAAGCCACTCCAGCTGCGGCAGTTTTAAACTTGTCCAGAAGTCACCAGCCTGGAACACTTGCAAGTGCCAAGAGGAGGAAGAGTTTCTTGGCACAGGACTAGCAAATCATTATTTGTTACAACTTGTCTACACTCAGACTTATTTACAAACTTTGTTGCAAAATTACCTTTTACTATCTAGTTGTCTTGTGTAATTTCAGCCCAGCATCAGTGCTGCATCAGAAATCTAATGGACAACAGGGTATTGATTTTGAAGAGGAAGCTGTTAAAGAGTTGTTCCACATCACGAGTAAAACATACAACATACAGACAAATAATAAATCACCAAAATGACCTATTTATTATTTCTGGGTGTTTTGTCCTGTTCTAACTCAAAGTTCCTGGCAGTTGAATAGTTGCTTAAAAAATGCCTTATATCGCAGTGGAATTTGACTGCAAACAAAACTCAGTAGCGTCTCATAGGAGAGACAGATGGATCAGCAACAGTCTGATACATACATATATACGTTTATATACCTTGGCAAAATTTATGATTTCTTGGCCATTTTTCAGAGAATAAGAATGAGAACACAAAAACTTGTCTTTCACTCATGATTACTGTTTGGCTGAAGCCATTTATTATCAATCAACTGTGTTTACTCTTTTTAAATCATAATGACAACAGAAATGACCCAAATGACCCTGATCAAAAGTTTACATACCCCAGTTCTTAATACCGTGTATTGCCCCCTTTAACATCAATGACAGCTTGAAGTCTTTTGTGGTATTTGTGAATGAGGCTCTTTATCTTCTCAGATGGTAAAGCTGTCCATTCCTGTTGACAAAAAGCCTCCAGTTCCTAGAAATTCTTGAGCTGTCTTGCATGACCTGCACGTTTGAGATCTCCCCAGAGTGGCTCAATGATATTGAGGTCAGGAGACTGAGATGGCCACTCCAGTACCCTCACTTTATTCTGCTGTAGCCGATGACAGGTCGACTTGGCCTTGTGTTTTGGATCATTGTCATGTTGGAATGTCCAAGTACATCCCATGCGCAGCTTCCTGGCTGATGAATGCAAATGTTCCTCCAGTATTTTTTGATAACATACTGCATTCATCTTGTCATCAATTTTGACCAAATTTCCTGTGCCTTTGTAGCTCACACATCCCCAAAACATCAGCGATCCACATCCGTATTTCATAGGCCTTGTTGACTACTCTCCAAATGTAGGGTTTGTGGTTGTGGCCAAAAAGCTCAATTTTGATCTCATCACTCCAAATGACTTTGCGCCAGAAAGGCTTGTCTCTGTGCTGTTTGGCATATTGTAAGCAGGATACTTTGTGGCATTTTCATAGTAATGGCTTTCTCCTGGCAACTCGACCATGCAGCCCATGTTTCTCCTTATTGTGCATCTTGAAACAGCCACACCACATGTTTTCAGAGAATCCTGAAGTTATTTGTGGGTTTTTCTTTGCATCCCGAACAATTTTCCTGGCAGTTGTGGCTGAAATTTTAGTTGGTCTACCTGACCATGGTTTGGTTTCAACAGAACCCCTCATTTTCCACTTCTTGATTAGAGTTTGAACACTGCTGATTGGCATTCTCAATTCCTTGGCTATCTTTTTATATTCCTTTACTGTTTTATACAGTTCAACTACCTTTTCCCGCAGATCCTTTGACAATTCTTTTGCTTTCCCCATGACTCAGAATCCAGAAACATCAATGCAGCACTTGGTGAAAGATGCAAGGGTCTGTCAGGAGTCCAGAAACTCATTGACCTTTTATACACACACACACACTAATTACAAGCAAACAGATCACAGGTGAGGACGGTTACCTTTAATAGCCATTCAAACCCCTTTGTGTCAACTTGTGTACATGTTATCAGGCCAAAATCACCAGGGAATGTAAACTTTTGATCAGGGTCATTTGGGTAGTTTCTGTTGTCATTATGATTTAAAAAGAGTAAACACAGTTGACTGATAATAAATGGATTCAGCCAAACACTAGCTATGAGTGAAACCATTCTCTGAAAGGTTGCCAAGAAATCGTTAATTCTGCCAGGGTATGTAAACTTATGAGCACAACTGTGTAAATATATATATATATATATATATATAGTGTGTATATATATATATATATATATATATATATATATATATATACATCCAGCACATAGAGACAGAAGGGTGCACGCAATTTTCGCTGAATGGGTTATTTTCTTTTAAATTGCACTGGGGTTGTGATCTGTGAACTGTCTACAATCAGAATGTATTAATGAAAACCACCAGTGTGACTCTAAAAGGATCTGTAGCTTAATCATTTTTATGACTTCTCATATTGCAGGGATAACGAATCTCAGTTGTCTGTAAAAAACAGCAGCAAATGCTGTAGATTTCACAGATAAAAGAGTTTTTGTTAGGTCATTTTTTTATTGCCCTCACAGCGTAATGTATACAGATACAGCATAGACCAGTCACATTGTATAAAGATTCATATAGGCTAATACTTTGCTAATACAATGGCATTATTAGAATAGCACTGTTGTGAAAAAACTGACCTACCCCACGTGGAGCACTATTGGCTGTATGCATGTGCATTGGAAAGTTAATGTAAAATAAAAATGCATGAAAACCGTAAGGTATAAACCAATACTTTGAAAATGGAAAAAGAAAAAGAAATTAATAGAAGAAGAAAGGAAAAGAGAGTGTAAGGGGGTTATAGACAGAAAGAGAAGGGTGGGGGCAGGAAGGAAGGTATGAATGAAGGAAGATGAAAAAAGAGGTTTTGCCCCCCGACCACCCACCTATAGTCTACTCTAAAATACTGCTGGCAGGGGCTGTTCACATGTCACTTTGCATTGCAGCAAACTTAACATGGCATGCCAAATTGACAGGCAACACCGCCTGTCAAAACCAGTGATTCAAGTCAATGGGACCATGCAGCATGTGGATGTGATGCATTAGTCCCATTGTAAACGAATTGTCAGCAAAATAAAAAAAAAAAAAACAGGCATTCAGGATGTGGCAAGATCACCTCCTGAAGACCTGCTAGTGTTAGTCTCACTCTGAAAGGTAATCCACTACAGATGGCTTTCCAGAGCATGTGCGAACCTAGCTTTACAGTTTACTTTGATTTCAAAGCCTTGTGTTTCCATCCTTTTATCCAATAACGTATTAATTTTTTTTGAACAATATGTGGTATTTAAAAAGTAGCCCTCTCTTATTCACATGGACATGTTTGTTCCTAGTCTATTAATTAAATACCTTCTGGCATTGCACAAAAGTAAATCTCCTTAGAAACTGCAGTACGGTGCACTCAAGTGCCACCCAAAGCTCTGTCCGTATGAACCTCATGCCATGTAAGGTAATATTTAAACGTACAGGATGCACGGGTAAAGCAGGTGTTAAGTGGAGACAACATAAATCACATCAGCTTAGGGGGAGGGCATGTCTCCACTGGCACTATTTCATTCTAATTACACTGCAGCAAGTTTGCTTCTTACACATGGCACTTAGACCAAATGTTTTTCTTATCGAGGCTTCTGGAAGTCATATCTTTACAGTGTCAAGATCTGCACATAGATTTCCTGCTTTTGCGCTATGGTTCTAATAACAGTTGAATGTCTGACAAACAAAAATAACTATCTAAATGACCACTGTTTAATCAGATTTTATACAATGTGACCTATGATACATTTGTGAAATGGATGGAAACCACAATACTAGACTGTTATTTGGAGTATAAATACACTGAATGAGAATAGGTGAAAGATGATTATTTAAATAGCCCCGCTTCAACTGACAAGGGTTTTCTAAATAAAACACTTTGGACAACTGCCAAGCAAGCCGAGCTGATATTTGTCTTCAAGGGGGTTGTGCCTGGCTGGACTTTACTACAATGGATCTTGTTTTTGGCCAAAGAAATTGTATTGAAAAAATGTCAACTGATTACATTTGTTTAGATGAGTTCTTTAATTGTATATATGAAGCATTGGAAGGTCACTATGTTATCCGAAAGCTCAGGAAATCGAGACAAACTACTGTAGCTATATATATATATATTACATTTAAATTTAAAGTAAAAAATAATATACAGTCACAGTTCCACTGCTGTGATACATACATTATATTTGTATATTTGTATTGCTTAAAGCTCAACTCCCTTTGCAGTAAGGCTGCTTGTTTTTGTTTAGGGGAGTATAGAAGGTAGATCAGAATCAGAATCAGAATCAGAAAAGGTTTATTGCCATGATCTGTAAACAAGGTTTACGGATTAGGAATTTGTCTTGGTGTTTTGGCGCAGAAGAAGAATAACAAAAAATACAAAAAAAAAGTAAAATACACGATAAATACAAAAGTAATCACAAGATTTACAGGGTTGGATAATATAACTGTACAGGCTATTTAGACTGGGACATGTGCAAATGCAAATGCAAAATTTACAGTGTCAAAGTGTCAAGTGACAAAGTACAAAAATTTACAGTGTGTAAAGTGTCAAGTGTTAAGTGTTCATGAGTCCCAAAGCAGATGGATAGAAACTGCTTTTGTGGCGGGAGGTTCTGGTCCGCATGGACCGTAGCCTCCTGCCTGAGGGGAGTGGCTGAAATAGTCCATGTCCAGGGTGAGAAGGGTCGGCTGTGATCCGACCTGCTCGTCCCCGAGTCCTGGACTTCAGAAAAGTCGTGGACTTCAGAAAAGTCACAGCCCCCCTGCCCCCCCTCGCCCTGACAGACCTACCCGTCACCACCGTGGACTCCTTCCGCTTCCTCGGGACCACCATCACCCACGACCTCAAGTGGGAGCCCACCATCGGCTCCCTCATCAAGAAGGCCCAGCAGAGGATGTACTTCCTACGGCAGCTGAGAAAAGCAAAGCTGCCGGTGCAGATGATGGTGCAGTTTTACACGGCCATCATCAAATCCATCCTCACCTCCTCCATCACCGTGTGGTACGCTGGAGCCACAGCCAGGGACAGACAGAGACTGCAGCGCATTGTGCGCTCTGCAGAAAAGGTGATCGGCTGCAGCCTTCCATCCATCCACGACCTGTACGTCTCCAGGACTCGGGGACGAGCAGGTCGGATCACAACCGACCCTTCTCACCCTGGACATGGACTATTTCAGCCACTCCCCTCAGGCAGGAGGCTACGGTCCATGCGGACCAGAACCTCCCGCCACAAAAACAGTTTCTATCCATCTGCTGTGGGACTCATGAACACTTAACACTTGACACTTTACACACTGTAATTTTTGTACTTTGCCACTTGACACTTTGACACTGTAAATTTTGCATTTGCATTTGCACATGTCCCAGTCTAAATAGCCTATACAGTTATCTTATCCAACCCTGTAAATCTTGTGATTACTTTTGTATTTATCGTGTATTTTACTTAGTATTTTTTATTTTATTTTTTTCGTATTTTTTGTTATTCTTCTTTTGCGCCAAAACACCAAGACAAATTCCTAATCCCTGAACCTTGTTTACAGATCATGGCAATAAACCTTTTCTGATTCTGATTCTGGAGACGTACAGGTCGTGGATGGATGGAAGGCTGCAGCCGATCACCTTCTCTGCAGAGCGCACAATGCGCTGCAGTCTCTGTCTGTCCCTGGCTGTGGCTCCAGCATACCACACGGTGATGGAGGAGGTGAGGATGGATTCGATGATGGCTGTGTAAAACTGCACCATCATCTGCACCGGCAGCTTTGCTTTCCTCAGCTGCCGTAGGAAGTACATCCTCTGCTGGGCCTTCTTGATGAGGGAGCCGACGGTGGGCTCCCACTTGAGGTCGTGGGTGATGGTGGTCCCGAGGAAGCGGAAGGAGTCCACGGTGGTGACGGGTAGGTCTATCAGGGCGAGGGGGGGCAGGGGGGCTGTGACTTTAGAGTCCACGATCATCTCCACTGTCTTCTGGGCGTTGAGGCAAGATGTACTTGCCTAATCCTCCGATCCTAACCTGCAAGACTGGTCCCTGCAGCCCTGCCCCCCCATCCGTGGAGTAGCGGTCTTGTGCAGTGGACAGTTCCTGATGCCATCAAGCCCATAGACCTGCTCTAGATGTGAGGACACAAGGAAGAGTCCACCACTGGATCACGGGGGGAGCGTCGTTTGCCGCTGGAGCAGAGGATCAGGTGAGTATAAGCTTTCTGGTAACCCCTGGACAAAACAAGCAGTTAATCCATGCAGTGCAGGCACAGCCCCACTGCGTGGGAAAACTTTTTTTGCCCGGAGTTGGGCTTTTAAGTATTTCTAAACTCCAAGAACAAACATTTTACACTCTGTATCTAAGCATTCCTTATATGTGGTGACTGCATATGTTTTCTAAAGCAAGCTATTGTCAATCAAAAGACATGGGAAGCCAGATAATGCCATGGTGGCTGAGATCAATGTAAAAAATAAAAACAGAATCCCCTTGCATTGAATAGGAAAAAGCTCCTACAACAGTATGGCTGCCGTGAGCCCACCCTTTATAGAAAGGAGGCAGGGACATCTATTCCTTAAACACTGGCTCTTGTGGCCCTGCTGACCATGAACAATGGATATGTGCTACATTATATTTTGTCCCTTAAGCTGGGTACACACTCCAGTTTTTTCTTATGCAACCCCGAGGGTTGCACGGAAAAAAAACCTGACAGCTCCAGTTGGAGCCGCTGTAATAACCATGCAAGGTTAGTTCATTGCCCTCCCAGCGCTGAGCTGTTGTGTTCTGACAGGGGGACGCCCCCTGCCATTGGCTGAGAGTGCTGAATGGGAGTCGGTAGGCCGCTGGCTTTCCAGCATGCACATCCGACAGAAGCCAGCGGAAGGGCTGGCTTCTGTCAGACAGACCGACATACACACGGGCAGAATGTCGGTTGGTATTTTTGTACCAGCAAATTTCTCCTGACGTTCTGCCAGTGTGTATGGGGCTTTAGTTCTGGTGGCAAACCTGCAAATTTTTCAGTCAAATATTTGAGATCAGCGAGCAACACAAATCCCAGGAATTCACCCCATAAGCATAGTAGTGGTGAACCGTAACCGCTTCCCCAGTTACTAGCAGAAAAGCAAAAATGCCTTACAAAAATCTATTAAAGGATCTGTAATTTTTGGTCTAGCCATTTTTGTGATTAATGCACTTCTGCCAGACAATACTCCAAAGATTATGTTTCTAGAAAGGTGAATTTCTAACACACACCTGCAACAGACATGCAACCAATGAAGTAATGATCTGCATACTTGCTCTAAGTCAGTGACTTACAAAGCATTTAAGCCACGACAGACAGGCAAATAGCATTTGAAGAGGGGGGAATTGGCTTTGCAGTCCCTGTATGTCTCTTGTCACAGATATCAGTGTATAATAATTTATCCAATGCAACTAGCAACAAAATTCTTCAGTATGCAGTCAGTCTTCGTTCCCTTAAAATAAATGCTTAAGAGTCCTGCTGAAGCCCACACTGGGCTTCTTTGTGAGCCAGATGGTATCTAGCTATATGACTAGAAGGGACATATCTTTTTTTATTTCCTTTCTAAAACCCTGAGTAATCTACAGGGACAACAGTATGGGAGTTTTTTGTGTGATGTTTAATAAAAAATGAATTTCTCATGTCTTAGCAGAGGTGATGCTATGCTTAGTTTTACTCAGCAATGCTACTGTACTGATCATGCTGGCATGAAGACAAGACACAGTAAATTCCAAGCCTCCATTAGCAGCATTGACCTCACAGCTAACTCCACAACTGGCTACAGGCACTGAACATCCATCATTGCTCCCAAAACATAAGCTTTCAGGCAAGGACAGCTGCAGTGAACTTTCTAAGATACACACACTTCTTTTTTTCTATTCTTAATGATATAAAAGAAGCTTTGAGACTCTTTGTCCTGTGAATTATACACTGTGGGCTGTGGGTTCAGTTTAATGTGGCTTGCAGTTTCCTTCAACATTCAAATCAGAGCCAACATTTCAGTGCATAACATTCTCTTTCCTTTTGCTCATTCCTGAACTCTTAACACTTGCCAAAAGTATCCCTTGTGTTTAAACAAGAAACCTAAACTATTTCTGCGAACTTTTCTTTTTACGGCTCTTTATGCCAGCGGTAGAAAAACTGAAGATGGATTTCAGCACAGAGATGTTCCTTTATGCTGACCTTTGCAGAGAGATTGGGCAACAGGCTAAGATTGTATACAAAGAGTAAATGTAACAATTATTATTGCCTTACAAAATAAAACTCGCACTAAATGATTATAAAAAGGGCCATAAGGGCCACTCTCAAGAGGACTTACTTTAACATTTGAGAAAGCATTAAACTAGTACTTATTGTTTGCAATGAAGCGATTCACCCTGCTGCAAAATATCTGCAATAGGCTTAACACTGTGTGCCTGAGCTGCAGTCTGGGTCTTGACTTAAGCTGGCCATACACTGTTCATTTTTTACTTCAGCCAGAATAACAACAAACAATAACAAAAAAAGCCTAGTACATACGGGCCAAGTGTGGGGCGGCATTGGCCGGTTCAACAGAAACTGGCCGATATTTAGCCCCTGTACTGCAGCTTGTATTACAGAAGCTGAGTGATCAAAAAAGGTCTGCCAACCGGCTCCCGATCAACTGTCCGGAGTGTTCTGGCGTGGGGTTGTCCCCCTGTCAGAACACAATAGCACAGCATAGCACAGCAGATCACATCACATAGTTAGCTGTCAGTTTTTTTTCGTTCAGCCCTTCTGGGTTGAATGAAAAAAAAATAGTAGTGTGTACCAGGCTTAAGACTCCTTTCACGTGGGGTAAATCTGGTTTTGCATAGCAGGGGATCCATCTGCTGATCCCCTGCTGAGCTGAGTGGCCAGATCCATGTCAGCTCCGCATATGCAGAGCTGAAACGGACACAGTCTGCTCTGCTCTATGGGCAGCTGGATGTAAAAGTACTGGCTGTCTGTTTACAAACAATTGCCCTCCAATCCGATTTGGCTAGACAGTAGAGAACAGATCCCCTTCTGTTTCTTTTTTTTTTTTCCCAATTGGACCCAGAGGTAGCCAGGTGTGAACAGACACAAGTCCGTTTACATCTGACTGCCCATAGAGGAGAGTGGAGGGTCTGATGGGGTCCTGCTGAAGAACAAACAGCCAGACCCGATTGACCTCTCAGCTGAAGGGGGCCTAACAGATTCTTCTATCCACACAAATAAGGTGAATCCTCCCTGCTGTGATGTTATATTCTGACAAAGGGACCCGCAGCTGTCAGAATACACTGGAAAGCAGCTGCAACTGATTGGTTGTGGCCTCTGATCGACAAAAGTTTTCCATCTTGTCCCTTGGAAAAAAGTCGGTCAAACGATTGACTTCTGTTGAGTAGGGAAGACCACACATTGATCACAATTCAGCAGGTCCCTGTTGAACCTGCCAAAATTCGATCAGTGTATGGCCAGCTTTAAAATAAACATTTTGATAGGTGTGCTCCAAGAATGCCTACTTCTATGAAGAAACCAGAGGTATCTTCTGAAATTAAGTTTTCAAGAAAAAGAAGCAGCCCTCAAATAGATCAAGTATAATAGCACCACTAATATACTAAACCATTCTGAGAGAAAATGCTCTGCAAGATTGGCAAGACATGACCAAAAAAATATAGACAGTGGCATGATTCCCTCTTAGAAGAGAAAATGAGCACAAAGTTTGACACATTTTAACCATTCTACTATCCTTTATTTAGAGATATGATTTTAAAGTACATCAAAATGTTCCTGTGTGAGAGTCCAAACAGGCCAAAATCCAGTTACTATGGTATACACAAACCTCTTTAAGTTTAAAAAAAATATCCTTTACCTCCCTTGAATGAGCCAAGTCCTCTCTCATTTACGTCTCGCATGCTTTTTTTTCCCTGCTATTTTGGAAAGGAATATTTTATTGGAATTTATGACTCTATTTAGAATGGATCATGTTTTTTCCTTCTTTTTTCTCTTGGGTATTGTCATTGTGAATTCTATCTGTTTGCTTTTTGTACAAGCTTACTATTAACAGTGACTGAACATCTTTATATAAAAGGCATAGATGGTCCTGATGAAGCAGGAAGTCCCATGAAACACGTATACCATTTGCAACACTGTGTCTGTTGTATGTTATGCCTACTCTATTGTTTTTAATATAATTACTGTGTATGCCCAGTGGCAATTTTATACTTGACGTGCAATAAAATTTGTTTGATTTTGATTGTATTTGATAATTGTCCTCTCAATCCTATTAACATAATAAAGTCTAACTTATTCACTCTATTTTTGATACACAAACCTCATTAAGTTAAAACAAAATAAACGTCCTTTACCTCCCCTGAGTGAGCCAAGTCCTCTCTCATTTATGCCTCACATGCTTTTCCTCCCAGACACTGCAGCTCACAGTATTATTCATTTTAAGCATTTTAAAATGATGTGTAGTACCCTAAGCCTAGGTTCACACTTATACAGTGTAATGTGACTGTGCTTTTAGTGCAGGTTCAAGGATAATGCCCAGTGCGAATCAGGTGCAATTCCAATGTGCTTTGGGTACAGCTGCGATTCCCTCTATCTCTCTGGAAATAAGCTCAAAAACACACTATAGCCTGCTGGAAATTGCACTGGAATCAAGTGGGAGCTGATCCATACGGGGCGGAGGGGCACTGTCCCCCTAATACAGGGCGCTGAATGCATAGATTCCAACTGGGTTTTTTTAAGCACATGATTAGAGCCTGAGGCTCTAATTGGCTTCAAAAAAGGGTGGGCTCACGGCGCAGAGCACTGCGCTCCTAGCCCCCCACTTGTGTGATAAAAGCGAATTAATATTCGCTATTGTCTTCCTGATTCTGCTCCCAACCAGGAAGCAGGTACTGAGACCAAATTGGCCAGTCTTAGGACTCCCAATCATGTCTCAAGACACAGTGGCAATTGTGCCTCAGGACACACTGGCAATCGTGTCTCAGGACACACTTCCTGTTCAGCCCAGAGGAGAAACAATGGCCTGGATCTTCATTTCCCCTGCCTCCTATGCTAAGGTTAGTCTTACCGCCTTCCTGTCTGCCGTCCGTCTCCCGTGGGGGGGTTGCTTGCCGTGAGTGCCGCCTTCCCCTCCATCTCCCCTGGGGGGGGGGGGGTTTATAGCATTAGTTTGGCACCCCCCAAAATATTTAGCACCAGGCACGACTGCTGGGATCACTTAGTCTTTGAACACCTGTGTATTCTATGCAATTTCCATTAGATTCTATGAAGATGAAAATCGCATCGCGCAGAACATGCAGAAGACCCTTTTAAAAAGTCATGTTATTTCACTTGCCATGTGATTTCAAGCATTCTGGAACACATACAAAATCACATCAGTGTGAACCAGTGCTAGATCTGCAAAATGATCACCAATACGGACCGCTCTTTGAGTAACTAAACAGAAGGAACAATATGACAGCAAGCTTACTCCAATCCCACTCTTGTTTTCTTTCACATTGTATCACAAAAAGGCCATACTGGCACAGACAGGCCATTATATTACATTTACAAGTGGTTCAAACCAACACAGCACCAGGGATCATCAATGTGAGACACGCATACTCCTTTGTTTTGCTACATAAACTGTTACATTTAAAGATCATCTTTAGAGAAACAGGAAGTCATTATCAGTATTATTGTTGAAAACAAATTGTACTTTACAAACCAAACAAACAAATCATTATGCATGATCTTGCTACTTTAGGCATTCCAATATTAACCTTTTCCATAACAAATGCCTTGGTTAGGTATTCCTGAGTTCCACAAAATGACATTCGCATAGCATGAACATACTAAAAGAATAAAACAATAAACATTCCTTCCAGAAGTACCATCACAAAATTGTGGAAATATGTATGATGTCATGCTGAAAGCACACAGCTATATCTAAAACATTTACCACTTTAACATTCATTAGTTCTCTTAAACAGATGTCATACAGCTCTAATGAGAAACATACCATGCAATGTAAGAGTGATATGTTCCGGACTGTGCAGTTATGGTTCAAATTATGACATCATCTTGGATTCACTAGTATATTTCATCTTACATGGATTTACTAGTGGACAAGCTGATAGATGTTGTTGTCTCTAATTTACTCCAAATATGACATTTTAAATCTTTTTGCTCAGGAAGCAAATGAGATAGAATTTGACTCTGGGGTTAATTTACTAAAGCAAAATGAACAAGAGCTTTGGTGTGTTTGCCTTTTGCAGTTGCATGAGCACACAAATGTGAGCCCTTATCTTAGGTTGCAGTAAAACATCCAAAGTATGCTGTTTTTGTGCTTTCTATTGCAATAAAGTGCATTAAAGAACGGGAGTGTCAACATTCTACCCAGAAAAAGAAATTGCAATGTGACAAGCACCACAATTGCTTACTAAGGTATGAAATGTGCACGTGTCAAGCAAAAGAGCAGCTCCAAAACACGTGTACACTGTGCTGGTAGAGCAAACAGTACAGTTTATGCTGGAGTAGTTAGTATCACTGAAACCATTCATTTCAAGCGGCAATGTATGAAATTATGTATTTATATCTGTAGTGTTCAATGTCTGCACATCTGAGCATGTGCACTATTGTATTAGCATCCACATTAATCTACACCTTGCTCTGCACGGCCATTTTGAAATGTAGTATTTTTCTAATCATCCATACCAATATCAATGTGCACTTTTCATGTGATAGTATTCCCATGAGTTACACAGTAGGTAGACAGGTCCAATAGTAGCGTAGGCTAGCATATGTTCAGACACCCAAGGATAAACTCCTTAGTATTTGTTAGTGAATTTACAATGTGTGCACTATCATAGATACTATATATGCATTGCAAATACATAGTAAATGATGTAAGAATACTATTTAGTTGTCCCTATACAATCAATAAGTTGTTTTATGCTTTAACCTCCCTGGCGGTATGATTATGTCAGATTTTTGCATCTCAAAGGGGCACATTTTTTGCATAGAAATTTGGCGTTTTATATTGTAGGCTTGTAATTTTTAGGAATAACTCACTTAAGACACGAGTGTAGTAGACATCCAGGGTATGATAAAGTTTGAAATAACGAAATGATAAATTATAATATATATGAGAAAAAAAATTATAATATAATAAATAACTATAAAAAATTATCAATAATAATAATAAAAAAATGTATTCAATAATGTAATCAAATAAAAAATACTAAAATTTGCTCAGTTGCAGAATTGTCTCTGTCATCACTTTCAGTTTCTGATGATAAATTTCCCCACAAATTAGTATCACTCAATTCTACAAATCATTCTTATTTACTATCGGTATTTTCTAGCTGATCAAAAAACGCTTTTGACTTACAGGGACGCTTTTTTATGACATGGACATTCTCAAGTTTCCAGGCAGAAAGAATGACATATATTAAATAAAAGTGCTTGCAGGGCACTGGACAAAGCACTAGAGACAAAGGGGATGTGAAATGATTTGATACAGCAATGTAATCTTACAGATTACAGTGTACTGTATGTTTACTGTGTGTTTCACTATTTGAATTTCCCGCAAGGCTCCGCCCTGGGCGATGCTCGCAGGGAACAGAGCCTGGCATCACACAGAGGCATCGGGCGGAGGACACAGCCCGCAGACACATCGGTGGGACATCGCTGGAGCCAGGGGACAAGGTGAGTAGCCCAGCCTTGGATCCAACGATGCAATCCCAAGTGTGGCTCGGGGTTACCGCTATTTGCAGTGAAAACATATCCCGAGCCACACTCGGGAATATCGTCAAGGAGGTTAAGTTGGGTACAACCGTTTTTTTTTCTTTGATCAATCAAAAACTGACAGATCCCACATACACACAAGAGATGTGAATGCAGGAATATCTCCTGCTGCTCTATTGAATTCTGACAGCAGGGACTCCCTCCTCCAGTCAGAATTCACAGATCAGCACTGCAGCCATTGGCTGCAAGTGCTGATTGAATGCTGGTTTTCCAGCATGACTGTTCCACAGAAGCCAGTCATTAGACCAGCTTATGTTAAACAGAGAGGAGAACATAAATACTGAAAGTTGTCTGACTTTCACTACATGTGTACCCAGCTTTAGTAAATCAAGTGCTCAGTAAATGTCAGCCTCACTAATGCCATTCACACCTGGGTGTTTTGTAGCTTGAAGCTCTAAAATGCCCAACAATAAAAATGCCATTGTTGGCATTGGTCTGTGCACCCCTGAGTGGTCAGACGCATGTCGCTTGAAAAAGTATAGGAGCTCCTTTTCAGGCAACCTTTTGGGATTTTGGCCCTATGCATTTCAATAGCAGCACCTGAGAATTTATACAAAAATTCTCAATGTGCATGTTTTTCAGTTGCTTCCCAGTCTATGGGGTGAAAATCATATGACCCTGCTCCCGTGAAGGTCACAGCAAACTGCTGCTAAAATGTGTGCGGAAAAAAGGTGCACAAAAAAACTAAAAACCCTTTAAAATTACTTGAATATGCTACGCTCAGGAGTGAATGTAGCCTGAGTGTGAGTGTGTGTATGTGTGTAGGGATAATCTAACCATAAAGGAAAATAAGGAAACTCTTGGGGAAACACACAGTTTTCCTCTTAGATATCATGCTCAGGATAAGTGCACATTAAAACAGGTGTACTTATCCTTTTTTCCCCTATGCCTTGAGCTAACAAATCCCACCCTCCCCTCTACATATGCATACTTACTGAGATTTGACCTCTATTGTTTATTCACATTCTGCACTGCCCTCTCACCTGGCCATGCAGGGGTATTCTATGGGGCTCATCTACCTGCAGAAAAGTTTCAAACTTTTAAATTACTTTCAGCACTTAAAGTGGTTGTTAAGCCACTCTAACAATTATGCATCTTCACTGTCTCCTTATATAGTGTCTGTTTGTGATTTCAGAAAATAAATGCTGTAAATACCTCAGGTAAGAGCCAAGATTGCGATCATATGACCGGCCGGTTCTCTTCTCCTCTCGCCTGTCGGATGCAGTGGGCGGGGCCGAGATTCCCCGCTGATGTCACTTGGGAGAGAAGGAGCGACCCGGCCAATCATGTGAACGCGGATCTCGGCTCTTACATGAAGTATTTACAGAATTTATTTTTATAAATCACACACAGAGGGGGAAACTACATAAGGAGACAGTGCAGATGGTGCATACAACGTAAAGTTATTTGAGTCAGGGGGGAGGAGGACACTGGAGACAGGACAGCAAGTTGCGGATGACGGAAGCACGTTCTGGTGACTCTGGTGTTATGGTTCAGGAGCCATGATACACTGTGGTCTCCATACATAGGGGAGGGCAGAAACTGGCAGGATCAGCCAGGCTTTTTAGGTGTTACAGGGGGCCAAATGACACAGGACAAGCACTGTGTCATATAACATGCTTTAAAGGAGCAGGATCCATTTTATTTTTCTTGGGTTAACAAACGCTTTAATGGGGTTGATTTACTTAAGGCAAACAGTTGTAGACTTTGCAAGCGCAGCTGCACTCTGCAAAGGAATTTGCAGAGCCTAGTAACTGAGGTGAAGTTTCACTTTGCAAAGAACACCCAATCACATGAAAGGAAAATAAAAAATCTGCAGTTTTCCTTGCACATGATTGGATGATGGAAGTCAGCATGGCTTCCCCTCATTTACTAAGCTCTGGGGCAAATGCCTTTGAAGAGTGCCACTGCAAAGTGCACCATTTATTTGCTGTTAATAAATAAACACAATTGAGTGTTAAAGTGTCTGGAAAGCCTAAACATTTTAAACTTAAAGCATTCCCTACATTAAGGTAAAAAAAAATGTTTCAGTATGTGTATCGCGTATGTGTATCGCCCCCACACCTACCTTATGCTTATAGAGCCTGATCTTGATCCAGCTGAGTGCCCGCCTGCAGCGGCTATGTCTTCTCTCCTCACTCTCACAGGCTTTGCCGCAGCAGCAAGAGCCATTGGCTCCTGCTGCTGTCAGTTAACCTCCCTGGCGGTATGATTATTTCAGATTTTTGGTGCTGAAAGCAGTACGATTATTTTGCATGGAAATTTGGCGTTTTATATTGTAGGCCTGTAATTCTTAACAATAACTCACTTAAATCTGTCCAAACAAGAGTCTAGTAGACATCCTGGGTATGATAAAGTTTGAAACATGAAATCATAAATTATAATATAATAAATAACTAAAAATAATTATCAAAAATAATAACGTAATAGTAATAAAATGTATTCAATAATATAATCAAACCAAAAATACTGAAATTTGCTCAGTTGCAGAATAGTCGCTGTCGTCACTTTCAGTTTCTGATGATAAATTTCCCCAAAAATCAGTATCACTCAATTCTGCAAATGATTCTTATTTACTATCGGCGTTTTCTAGCTGATCAAGAACCACTTTTGACGTAAAGGGACACTTTTTGGTTGCTATGGACATTCTCATGTTTCCAGGCAGAAAGAATAACATATATAATATAAAAGTGCATGCAGGGCACTGGGCAAACCACTAGGGACAAAGGGGATGTGTAATGATTTCATAGAGCAATGTAATCTGTAAGATTACAGTGTACTGTATGTATGCTGTGTGTTTCACTTTTTGAATTTGCCGCCGGGCTCCGTCCCCATGCGACGCGACACTTGCAGGGAACTGAGCCCGGCACACAGAGGCATCGGGCGGAGGGACAGACACGCTGACACCGTGGGAGGACACTGCTGGATCCAGGGGACAAGGTGAGTAACCCAGCCTGGATCCAGCAATGCAATCCCGAGTGTGGCTCGGGGTTACCGCTAATGGTACTGAAATTCCACTCCGTGCCACACTCGGGATTACCGCCAGGGAGGCTAAATCATGTGATGAAGGAGCGGGGGCAGAACCAAGCCTTGCTGTCTGTGTCTATAGATTCAGGCAGCACAGGCAGAATCAAGCTCGAAGGTGTGCCATAGGTAGGAAGTGGCTTCCTATGGTGGCACACCGAGAAGAGGTGAAGCCAAAAGGGCCAGGAGGGAACTCCAGAAGAGGAGGATCAGGGCTGTTCCACTGCACAGAGCAGGCAAGTATAAACTTGTTTGTTATTTTAAAAGAAAAAGTAAACTGACTTTGCAAACCCGTTAATGTCTTGTCAGTTATGAAAAAGAGAGGGGCACCATTTTGGGCTGTGCTTCAGGCATCAGTTGCCCTTAATCCAGCCATGTGTGTGTTTGCACGGCTGAGTAGAGACATTATATTGCAAGTATTGTAGGTGGTCTCTGTAAAGCTCTGCAAAAAGTGCCAGATCCAACAAATCATAGACACAATTACAAAGGCTAGGAATGCTAATATGTGCAATGCACTGTCTTGTTCTCCTTAAATACAATGTAGAAAAATTTAACCATCCATGCTAGGGAGGTGCTGCAAGTTGGCCCTAGAGCAGCCATTCTCAACCAGGGTTCTGTGGAACCCTGGGGTTCCTCCAGAGGTTGCTAGGGGTTCCTTGAGCTGTGGCTGATGAACCACCTATTTGATGATGCCTACAGAGTTCATGGTTCAGCACCACATAGCAAAGTCAGCAGCATGGCACCAAATATCTTCTTAGATGTCTTTAAGGGTGGCATGCTGAGCACCACTTTAAGGGGGACATTCTTCCTATTGACCACCAATATAAGGGGCATAATTCCTATTGAGCCCTGATGAATTCGTTTTAGTAAGGGTTCCTGGAGACATGAAAATTATTTTTGGGGTTCCTCTTGGGTTAAAAGTTTGAGAAAGCCTGCCATAGACAATCCTACTTTAATAAAGTCCTGACATATAACAATATATAGTAGCAGTAAACAATATATAGTAGCAGTAAACAATATATAGTTTACAGATCAAATGTAACTGTTATCATTAAAAAGCAGTAACTGGGAAGAGACTGTGCCTAGGCTGAAAGATGTAATCTAGGAGAACAATATCATCAGTTTGCTGCAGTCAGGAAGAAGCATTTCCTCAGTCAGTCCTCCCCCAGTAATGACATTTCTGGATGATAAAAGCTAAGAGGCTGCAGCAGCAGGGGACTGCTCTGTGTGAGACATGTACACACAGCATAGAAAAAGAATCTATCACAGAGGCACCAGGATTGACATGGTTGTATCATCCAGGGAGGAGGGGGGGGCACATTTTGTCCAGAAAAAGGTGCGGACCTTGGATGATGCCCAGGAAAAGATGGCAGAAAGAAGGATAAGAAACAATGCTCAGCTCATTGAGAGCTAAAAAATACTGAAGAGTCCAACATTAATTGCTTAGCCTGCACATACGATACCACGAAAAAACTCAGATGCTAGGTCTGTCACCAGATCAACGCAATATCTTACAATGACCAATCAAACATAGTTTCCGATTGTTCTGAAAGAGCATGAAATCCTGAAAATGTCTCTTTTACTATAATTTTGTTTATTTATATAGTACTAACAACTTCCACAGCACTGCACCAATGAGGACACCCAGGAGCTACAGCCATAGCATTTTAGCTCAGACAAAAACATCAAACGCTAGAAGTAAAAAAAAAAATTTTTTACATAAAACAACTATAATCTCTGCAAAGCAAAACCTAACACACATACACACTTATAAGAAATTCCTTTGAACATTATAATCCTGGTTGGCAATCAAGCAACAGTTACACAAGAAGAGCATCATTATAAGTTCTCCTTACACAGTACAGTTGTATGATGCTTCAAACTGCATTCAGTTTGCTAATTAAGTCAATTTTTTTTTAAAGATAAGATATGAGCATATATAATTGTGCAGCAAAGGCCATAAAAGCCATCTCACATTATTACCGAGATACGCTAAAGAAAAGATTAATGAAAGTGGATTTCCAGTCACTAAGTCTAAATAATTGGCAGGGTGCTGAAAGGGGTATAGGTAAAGCTGTGCACAGACATCGGCAAAGCAATGTCAATGGGATCAGCACAGGCTGGCAGGCACAGAGAGAAGAGAATTCTCGGCATTCCTCTCCTGAGAAGTCTGGCCTACTACATGCCTGGCCAATTCATGGAGGTCTCTAAACTTACACAAACCACATGTATGAACAACTAAAGCATTCACATCAAGAACAAGGATGCCACAAAGCCGGGGCTCCTGTCACTGATTTCCTCTTTTTCTCCATGTCTCTCAATGTAAAATGATGTGTAAAATCTGTGCACACAATAACGCATGCAGTAAAGATGCATTTCTAAGATTAGTACATGAACACTGCAGCCACTGATCTTTTAAACCCCCCCTCCCCCACAGCACACACCGCCAATCAAGCTTAGCACCAAATGTTTTTACTTCGTGTGTCTATAAAGGAATATACATTAGTATATAACAATTGCATTTTCAATCTGCCCCTATACCCGAACAAGTAATTTGCTCCACAGAGAGCTTGGATATTTTTTACAATGCTGCACTTTTCTCGGATAAGCCCATCTGTATAAAGTTGATAATAATTCTGTTTTTTTTGCACGTTAAATAAGCTATTTTAATTACAATGTAAACAATAACAAAATCAAGATGTGCATTGTATATAAAAGTAACTCTGAAAACAACCCATTATCTCTGAATTAAAAAGCCTACTGCTTCCATAGCAATTGCTGCATTCAAGGGGGTATTTTTCCATTAATTACAAGCCATGTATATGGCTTTGTTAATGATACACCATGTGAACACCAAAAAAAAAATTTCCAAAACATGTTGTTCTTCCTTGGGATAATAGATAGGCAAAAATGTATAATAAATTCAAAAGATATGGTGCCTAATTATCTATCTGGCCCTATTATTTATTAAAAAATAATGACAAGGCATGTAAAAGTGTAATATAAAACCTGTGTGCCAGCTATTGTAGAAAAGAAAAAAAACTATAGGACGTGTGTAAATAACATGATCTTAAATTGAAAAAATAAAAAAGAAGATATAAATTCAGCTTGTCATTGAAAGCAAATGGATTCCCCATGAATCATGAACATTATTCACAACAAAGCATCTCAACAGCCAATAAGTAATATCCAAATTGCACAACTTAGTGTAATCCAAATAGACTGAACAACAAAAATCACAACTGAATCCTGGAGTGTGTATATATATATATATATATATATATATATATATAAATATATATATATGAATCCTGGAGTGTGTATATATATATATATATATATATATATATATCAAGGTTGTCAAAACAATATATGCCAATATATATTTATATATTTGAATTACTGAGTCTTGTTGGAAAAATATAAGCCGATATACACCAACATATCTTGTAAAAAGACACCCAAGGTTAAGACAAATGTTCTCATTTTCTTATTACTGTGAAAGGCAAATATCATTTGGCAGCCCATTGGTTGCAAGATCAAATACAAATTACATTCAACGTGCAATAGCGACAAAAGACGCCGCCCGCATAAACGCATTATACAAAACATATGCCGAGCATACCACAGAAGTATCTTAACTCCAGAAGATACCGTAGACAACCAAGGCAGTTTACCAACCCAACTGAAAGGTATGATCTAAAGAGGGCTATAGCAGGGCTTATATTGGCAATGGGTGTTTGGCCTACCAAAAGAATTTTATTTATAACGATGGTGACCGGCTTTTAATTACATATTGACTTCAAGGGGTCTCCATGAATTCAACTGCGTGCACTACTGCAAGAATTTTTTATATGTACCCCATGAATGCCTTCCTATTCAACTGCCTACCAAGGAGAATTCAAAATGCAAATGTCCATGCACTTTTACAAATAGGCTGCCTTGGCAGTTTGAAAAAAGGTGCAAAAAAAGGAAAATCAACAAAAGGAACCATGTAAGCATACTTGACCTCATTGCCCAATGTCTATCAAACTGGCTATGCTTGGTCGATTTTGAATTTGTGAAACTGACAGTCAAAACAGAGTGGTGTATCTTCAATTTGTGTCTTTCGAATGCTGACCACACTTCTGCTCGGGGAACTGATCTGTTTATCCTTGCAAAACTGTCTCAGTCTTTAGACAGCTCATTTCAATATATAATCAGCTTGGCTCTTTGGCTATTGTTGTGTTCGCATTACCTCTTGGGATCAATGAAGTTAACTTCCTTTAACCCCCTCCCTGAAATTTGCAGGAAGTTATTGACAGGGCTTGCTGGCACGCATGCAGGGTTAGGCATATAGGATTTATGCTGCACACAAGAGAAGTAAGATACAAGGAAGATCCTAGAAAAGAAGTAATGTTAGACTAGTCAAAAGGAAGTTGACTATTTTAGGCGTAAGGTATATAGCTCTATATGCAAAAGCCTCCATGCATGCTAAATGGCTTAGCATCTGTCTAGCAGTTGTATTTACTGCACAAGTGCAGTTTCTACAGGCCCCTAGTGGCTTAACATACACCAGCAGGGAGAGGGAAATCCCACTCCCATCATTAGGTTAAGCAGTTCCTTAGCATGTCATATCACACAAACATGGCTGTGTGCTTCTTGCCAGCCAACTCTGGCTCTGATGTGGACTAACATACGGAAAGCCTTCTAAATGAACGCTTTAATTAAAGTAACATATCACCTAATACTGACATAAGATTACCAGTCCCAGACCTGACCCAGACTGGCTTCTCCTTTCAGACTACACTTTGCTGTGGTTGTTTTTAATTGCCTGAAACGCACAATAATTCATTTTGGCATGCTAAATTGCCTGCTTGGTGTTTCAAAGAAGACTGGATTGAATACTATAATTTGGAGGATCTCTTCTTGTATTGCTTTTTTCATTTTTCCCTTGCGTAAACACACCTTGTGGGTTACACCTCTATTTAATGCAAAGGAATGCCTACGCCTCTGGGCATAATATTAAAGCAAGGTTTGCTAATATGCAGCTTGGTTTAATGCAAATAAATCGAAATGAAAAGAAAAGCTGTAGCCTTTTGAAATAAGTAGGAGGCATGAGGCACATTTTTATGTTCTTGAACAAAAAGTACAGCAGCTAAAGTATTTGCCAACATAATGGGGGCAGGTGTTGCTCGCACTCAAAAGCTCTTCTTTTTTTCCAGGCTGGTCTAAATGTGTCTTCTCACTCCTACTCACTACACCCCCAATAATATCTCCACCCCTACATCCAAAGGCAAAACTAAAATTGGAAAACCAAGTCGAGATAAAAAAAAAAGGTGGCTAATTAAATCTCCAGCCCCCCCTCTGCTTATCTACCTCGCCCTATCCTACTGAATAAAATAAAAACTGCACAGGCTTGCTTCTCCAGAAAACCCCCCCTTGCTGGCATATTTACAGCTCTCTGCTATTTAAACTGGGCACGACTTGACAGCTGAATTCATGAAACTGCCCAACCTGTCAATTTCACACTTTAAAAAATACAATAATAGCCATTCCCATGGGGTGAAATTTCTCAACAAACAAACTGTCACCAAAAGCGCTTGCTGTTATAAGTATAGAAATGGTGTGTACGGGGAAAGAGACGGTTACCTTTTTTTTTCCTTTCTCCTTTGTTGCTGTTTCTACAAAATAGGCAAGTGGGAATAAACTAAGTGATTGCTCTTGTTCAGTCAATCGTGATCTGCGGTAACGTGCTTTGTGCTTCTAAGACACACCATTCAGCGTAAGAGTGAGAAGTTCTGCTCTTCTGAAACCCAACAGAACCATTGAAAAGGGGGTAAGTTAGATACAAGTAGACCGCTCGGCGCACCGCCAGTGAGGATACTAGAGGAGCAGCGGATCGCCTTGACAGTGGCGCTAAGATTTGCAAAAATAGATGTTTATCAAGGTGTTTGCTCCTATCAGTCTCTGCCCTCCTTAATTTATTGTAGCCCCATCACTACATTCTCCTTATAGTGATGGGGCTATACCAAATTAAGAGACTGATAGGAACATACAGTGAGCTCTGTGTAAAGTGTTGGGCTGTATACATAACAATAAACCACCATTGTTGAGATGGGCAATGAAAGGGAACATCCTATAAGACTTATGATAACTTTACATGATCCCCTTTGTGTGTAGACAACAATAAAACCTGGCTTTTCAAAGACAAAAGAAAGGCAACCTTCTAGTAAAGTAGATGTGCTCCAGAAAAGTGTAAGCTCATTCCATTCATAGGTCACCAAAAGATGCTCTCTGTTTAATAACCAGGAAAGATGTTTTAATAACCAGGAGGGACATTTGTAACTAACCGGTTACATAAGTATCTACAATGGACTGATGCTTAAATCTCAGCTTCCCCATCAGCCACTGGAACAGTCCCCAGGGTCCAGCAAATACCTTTACCTAAGGGAAAGAGTAACCCTCCTGACACGAGCACACCGCAGACACAACAATGGGGGCACTGGAAATGAATGACTGCTTCTATGGCATCAATAACAAAGTGAAAATGTTTCATCTATTTACAAAGAGATCACATTATTTACAAAACACAAAGTCATAACAGTTCTAACAGTGCAGACATCCTAAGAACAGCAAACCCTGGCTCCGGATTTGAAGAGCAGAACCCTACATTTGGGGGACCTACGGGCAGAACCAAGTGGTCTGGTACACAGTAAAGTACCATGGCACCGACTCTTTGAACAAAAATTCAATTTTTACATCTCAAACTTCACTTTTTATCCACCGTTAGACCACAAAAAACCTGAGTTTGTTTTTTATTTATTTCATGCAAATCTCCAAATAAGAGCTGGGGACCTGGCCCAGATGGGGAGGTCTCTATCTGGCAGTATTAGATAGACCCCCACTCTTCTTGTGCCAAGTCAAGAAGATGAGGGGGAGGGGGGGTCCTGTGAGGTTCCTCCTGCCCAGATGTGTCCTTGCGAGGTTCCTCCTGGACAGATGTGCCCTTATGAGGTTCCACCTGGACAGCAGTGCCCTTGTGAGGTTCCTCCTGCCCAGATGTGCCTTGTGAGGTTCCTCCTGGACAAATGTGCCCTTATGAGGTATCTCCTGCCCAGATGTGCTCTTTTGAGGTTTCTCCTGCCCAGATATGCCCTTGTGAGGTTCCTCCTGCCCAGAAGTGCCCTTGCAAGGTTCCTCCTGCCCAGATGTGCCCTTATGAGGTTCCTCCTGCCAGATATGCCCTTGTGAGGTTCCTCCTGCCCAAAAGTGCCCTTGCGAGGTTCCTCCTGCCCAGATGTGCCCTTATGAGGTTCCTCCTGCCCAGATATGCCCTTGTGAGGTTCCTCCTGCCCAGAAGAGCCCTTGCGAGGTTCCTCCTGCCCAGATGTGCCCTTGTGAGGTTCCTCCTGCCCAGATGTGCCCTTGTGAGGTTCCTTCTGCCCAGATGTGCCCTTGCAAGGTTCCTCCTGCCCAGATGTTCCCTTGCGAGGTTCCTCCTGCCCAGATGTGACCTTGCGAGATTCCTCCTGCCCAGCTGGTGGTATTGATCAGAGATGGTATAGGTAGCCTATAGTAGGCGTGCCATCCCCCTCCTCTTTACCCGCCTTCCACTCCCATCGTCTCCCCATTCTGGAGGTAACAAGTAAAAAAAAAAAAAGAGGATAGCAGTACCTGCTCATGCTAGCCGCCTTGAATGTGCTGCCTTGTGCTCCCAGCTTACATCCCAGGGTTGTAGAGGTAATCCAGGATAGGTGTGGTGATGAGTGTCCAAGGGTGGCGGTGGTGGAGGAGTGGGGGGGTCTGGTCCAGCCAAGAAGTCAGTAGGCACAGCAGACTCCTCCTGAGCACAGCATCCCAACTCCCAGGCAGCACAGGACACAACTCCTCCAGCCTGGGACTGACTACAAAGTGCTGCCAGTCCTTCTCCTCCTCTCCCTCCCTCCCTCCCTGTGTGTGTGTGCTGCTTTCCTTCCCCTGGCTCTGTGCTCCTCTCCTCTCCTCTCTTAAATCCTCTTATGCGCAGTCACATAGAGAGACATGCATGTGGTGTCCATACATCTTACACACAGGCTGAGAAGTGAGGCTGAGCGCTGCTGTATAATCCCGGGAAAGTGTTCATCCTGCCAGGCTCCTTCCCTCTCTCTCTCTCTCTCTCTCTCCTTGCTGCTGCTGAAGCTGCCGCTGGACCCGTGTGTGTGTCTTGTCTCTGTCTCCCTCTCTCTCTCAGGGGCGTGCACACACATACACACACACTAAGGCACCGCAAGCTTCTGCCAGAAAGCCTCTTCCCCCGCCCACTCCGCTCTGACTGACAGCCGCCCCCAGCCAATCACAGCGCAGAGACGTCACTCCTTCATCCCAGACAAGAAGTACGCTCGGCTCCCCGTCCCCGTGCTCACTCATGTTCCACACACACATTCCTTCCTTCAGAGCGGGACAGCCCGACCTTAGGGACTTTCCATCTCTCAGTGCGCCTCTTTTCTGCTTCAACACACTGATATGAGGGTTATTAAAGCACTACAAGCTAATAGTCACACTAAACTCTGCTTTAACAGGGAAAAAATATCACTTTCCTGGGAAAGGTCTCTTCCAGGGGAGGGCTGGCAGCCTTAAGCCCGGGGGGCAAGTTCAGTCAAGTGGCCCATTGAACCACTGAATCAGCTCACCATCCATGCCCACCTGGTTTTATAACGGATATTGAGGTCATGAAGTAAGACAAATATGATACAATGTGGTAACATCATTTAATGTTAATAGCAACAAAGGAGCTTTAGCAAAAATGATGCATCAATGCAGCCTCACCACCCACCAATGCAGCCTCACCAGTGCCCATCAATGCAGGTTCACCACCCACCAATGCAGCCTCACCAGTGCCCATCAATGCAGGTTCACCACCCACCAATGCAGCCTCACCAGTGGCCATCAATGCAGGTTCACCACCCACCAATGCAGCCTCACCAGTGCCCACCAATGCAGCCTCACCAGTGCCCACCAATGCAGCCTCACCAGTGCCCATCAATGCAGCCTCACCAGTGCCCATCAATGCAGCCTCACCAGAGCCCCCCCCCCCCTTTGCCTGGCCCCTACTTCCTTCCTCCACAAGAAGAAAAAAGTGTGAGCGGCAGGGCGTCAGCCATTTTGAATGTAAGTTAGGGTGGCCTGGGGGGCAATTGCCACCCTGCCCCCCAGACCAGCCCTCCCCTGGTCTCTTCAATTGCTCTCAGCCTCCTCCAAGTCTGAAAAGCCTTTTTTTCTACTGTAATTTGACTTCCTGTGAGGCCCCATTCACATCTTGCGATTTGGGATTGCAGGCAGAATCTATGCCATTCCAATTTGTGTGGCGATCATTGCACAACACGTGTTTGGATACCATTAACCCTAAACCACTGCAACTTAAGGGCATCCATGGGCAGGGGTGCAACGAAAGGGGTTGCAATTGCAACTGAGCCCCCGTGCTCCAGGGGGCCCGTGTGCCTCCCTTGTACACCTGAATAGGAGGGATGGCGGGGGCGGCATTGGTTCCTCTATACCAGGGATATTCAATTAGCGGACCTCCAGCCGTTGCAAAACTACAAGACCCATCATGCCTCTGCCTCTGGGTGTCATGCTTGTGGCTGTCAGAGTCTTGCTATGCCTCATGGGATTTGTAGTTCTGCAACATCTGGAGGTCCGCTAATTGCATATCCCTGCTCTATATGCTGCCCCACCGCAGGGGTGTATCATGAAATTAGTGGGCCCATGTGCAAGCTCACACTGCACTGATAATCCCAATGTCAACCAGGGACAGATCATCCTTACATGCAGTGTTGGTCAGAGCCCTATGGGCCCCCCCACCCCTTAGGGCCCATGTTCAGTGAACACCCTGCACCCATGGATGATACACCACTGCCCACCGCCCCTCCTATGCAGTTTACTTGTCTTCTGCTGTTCCCAGGGTCCCTGTGTCCCCCCACAGAGCTGCTGTCTTCCCCCCCCCTCTCTCCTGCCAGCTGCTGTAGAGGATGTGTCATGATGGAGAGATGGGAACAGGTCGGTAAATTTTTCATTTACCGGCTCCTTCCTTTTCTGAATGAACAGAGTCAGTGATTGGTGCCAATTGGTTCATTCATAACTGAAGCATAGTAAACTGTTTTTTACCATACTTCCATTTCTGAGTGAATCTGAGGCTCGGTACACAACTATTCCTGTCCATTCATTCTGTGCAGCTGAGGCTACACAGCTGAAGATTGAGGGCTGAGGTTTGTTTAGACCCCTGATATGTCATCAAAGCCCCCCAACAGGGCTCCTAAAAAATGTTAAAAAATAATAAAAAGAAAATTGTAAAAGAAAGAAAATGAAATGGTAAAAAAAATAATAAAGGTAAAATAAAAAACTTCTTACACCACTGAGGGAACTATCAGGATTGCAAAGGGTGCAATTGCGACTGGGCCCTGGCATTTCACCACCATGGGGAGGCCCGAAGATGGCAGAAAGGGGGTGCCACTGCTGTACCGTAATAAAGGGACCCGCAATAGGAGTAAAGGGCCCTAGGATCAGTGGGAAGAGGCAAGGGCCCTAGGCAGGGGTCCGTGGGGCCCTTCATAATTTCTTGCACCGGAGCCCTGAAGGTTCTAGTTATGCCTCTGTCCATGGGTTGCAGTCAGTAGCATTGCTAGGGGGGTGCAGAACGCACATGGGTGACACCCGCCAGAGGGGCACCAGGGTCCATATAAAATATGGCTGCGGAAGCACTTTAGAACTGCGCATGTGCAGTTACAGTCCTTTCACACGGGCGTTACATTTTTTTTCTTCAGCTCAATCACTTTTTTTTTTTTTTGTAAAAAAAACGGATACAGATGCCAATTTTTGCATCTGTTTTCATGTCCGCTGAAATCCTTTTTTCATCCGTTTTTTTTTAACAACAAAAAAAGTGACTGAACTGAACTAAAAGACAGAACTGAACTGAACATCTTTTTGGGTGAAAAATGCGGATTGGATGTAAGCGGATCATCCACTAACATCCATTTTTTGTCCGTTCTGTTTTTTTAAGGAAAATAGGGTTTTCTTTCGTCTTAAAAAACAGAACTTAACGGAGGCGGATGTCAGCGGATGATGCGCTAATGTCCGCTATGCCATAGAGATACATCTATATCCGTTTCTCATCCGCCAATGGATGGAGGAAAAACAGACATATGGATGGGGCCTTACAAACAAAGCCGACTGGGCTCGGACATGCTCAGTTGTTTTTAGCAGGGCGGGCACATGCCTGTGCCAGCGATGTCATGATGCTGCCTGGCGCCATGTTTGAATGAATGGCAGCACGGCAGTGGGCACGCCTTCTGAGTCCCAAACCAGTGGGCCCGTCATCCCACCACCATGTCATCGTGAGCAGCATGGACACGGAGTCCCTGAGACTGGACTCCTGTCCTGCATCATCCAACCATGGCTGCTGGAGACTCCTACCACACCACTGTGCCACTGTGAGCACAGCCACATGGAGTCCCAGAGACCTGAGTCCCACACATTCCATCCATGGCTGCTGGAGACTCCGACCACACCACTGTAAGCACAGCCACATGCAGTCCCGGAGACCAGATCCCCGCACATTCCATCCATGGCTACTGGAGACTCCCACACCACTGTGAGCATGGCCACATGGAGTCCCAGAGACCAGACCCCCGCACATTCCATCCATGGCTGCTGGAGACTCCCACACCACTGTGAGCACGGCCACATGGAGTCCCAGAGACCAGACCCCCGCACATTCCATCCATGGCTGCTGGAGACTCCCACACCACTGTGAGCACAGCCACATGGAGTCCCCGAGTTCAGACCCCCGCACATTCCATCTTGGCTGCTGGAGACTCCCACACCACTGTGAACACAGCCACATGGAGTCCCAGAGACCAGACCCCCGCACATTCCATCTTGGCTGCTGGAGACTCCCACACCACTGTGAGCACAGCAACATGGAGTCCCAGAGACCAGACCCCCGCACATTCCATCCATGGCTGCTGGAGACCCCCACACCCCTGTGAGCACAGTCACATGGAATCCCAGAGACCAGACCCCCGCACATTCCATCTGTGGCTGCTGGAGACCCCCACACCCCTGTGAGCACAGCCACATGGAATCCCAGAGACCGGAAACCCCGCACATTCCATTCATGGCTGCTGGAGACTCCAATACCACTGTGAGCACAGCCACATAGAGTCCCAGAAACCGGACCCCCGTTTTGCTGGAGACTCCCACCATAAAACTGTGAGCACGCCAAATGGAGTCCCAGAGACCAGACCCATGCACATTCCATCCATGGATGATGAAGACTCCCACACCACTGTGAGTACAGCTATGGCCACAATTGCTGACCGTCTCTTGTATCCTCTCTGCAGTCTCTGACCATCTATTCTATTATGTCCGCTGCGGGGGGGTGACACCATGTTTTACCACACCGGGTGATACCACCCTTAGTGATGCCACTGGTTGCAGTGATTATGCCGGGATGATGCCTGCAGGCAGTGCTGGAACAAAGACCTTTAGAGTCCAGGGTGAACATGCCAAACTGCGACCACCAAGATGTATGAGCATTATGTGTCAGCAAACCCCCCCCCAAAAAATTGAGCACTAATCTGCATACTTATCCTCTAAGCATAAAAAATTATCCCTGCTCTCAGAACAAATCTGATTGCCCTGCTGCCTATTCATACGT
>BLSH010438269.1:816516-833394 GCA_018402905.1 Glandirana rugosa | reverse complement strand
CACATTATACGTCCCCCCGACACTTAACATTTATCCAGGTCTCCACGTACCCGAGACACTACATTTCACCAGGTCTCCACACCCCGACACATTACATTTCCCCAATTCTCCACACCCTCGACACATTACATTTCCGCAGGTCTCCACGCCCCGGCACATTACATTTTTTTACATTACACAGCTCCCACACCTCTTAACCCCTTTACATTACACAGCCCCACACCTCTGGACCACTTTACATCACAGAGCCCATGCACCTCTGGACCTATTTACAATTCACAGCCCCCCTGCATATTACACAGCCCCCCTGCATAGTACACAGCCCCCCCAGTTGTGTAAGCACGGAGGGATGGGGCGCCTTAATTTTTTTTCTTATTTATTTTATTTTATTTATTTATTTATTTTTTTGCACTGTCCCTTTGAAAGAAAAAATTCTGATCACTTATATTGCTGTCACAAGGAATGTAAACATCCCTTGTGACAGTAATAGGCAGTGACAGTATTCTTTATTTGGGGATCTGGGGTCTATAAAACCCCAAATCCCTCCTTTGCACTTAAAAGCTTTCAAAACGCCAAGTTTGCCTGTTTTGAATGCTGTCATTTTTTTAAACTTGGCGCCTTCTGTAAAGCGGAAGTGATGTCATGATTCCAGCTTTGTTCGTGTCTCCAGCCAGCCGGCGGACATGCCGGTTGGTTACTCGGGCCTCCCGGTGAGACAGGAGAGCCCGGACAAGCCTCAGAAGGTGGCGGGAGGGATGTCCCCTGCCATACATGGATCAAAATTTGGCTGGTTCAACAGAGACCAGTCGAATTTGGATCCATGTATGGGCACTGTGGTTGAACAGAAGTCGATCTAACGATTCACTTTTGTACAACTGCCCTTTTGAACTTTCCCTACTGTATCAGCTCTGTGGGCTATAACCTGATTGGTGTATTTCAGTGGTGGGGGGCTCAGAATACAATCACACAGCAGGGAGGATTCCCTCATCCACCTTAAATATGTGGATGGGGTATCGGGTCAGTTTTTTTCCTCAACTCACTGGTTGAACGACAAAAAACTGACCAATCTATGGCTAGCTTTATGTCCCTAATTCAGATACATTTATTTATTTATTTGTTTATTTCAGGTACTTATATAGCACCGTCAATTTACGCAGCGCTTTACATATACATGGTACATTCACATCAGTCCCTATCCTCAAGGAGCTTACAATCTAAGGTCCCTAACTCCCATTCATACATATACTAGGGCCAATTTAGACAGGATCTAATTTTACTTACCAGCATGTCTTTGGACATGTCTTTGGATACATACATGCACACACCAAGTACAAGTCTGACATGGGCCCATTGTCCTACCAGCATGTCTTTGGAGGAAACCCACACAAGCACAGTGAAAACAAGCAAATGCCATACTTATTAAAATGTCAATAATATGCTCCACATATGTCATCCCTGAGGCCTCTTTCACAGAGGTGGCCAGGGGCTGTAAAAACAGAGCCATTGTTTTATCACCCCGAGGTGCTGATCTAAAGGTTAAACAATAGCCAGAGAAGACTGTTCTCATGATTCAACTATAGTAAATTTGATGCAAAATGCAGAGTTGACAAGCAGCGTCAAACTTGGCCATTCAAGTCAATGGGGCCACGCCATAGCAGGCACAGTTACCAGCGACTAACGGAAAGCTCCCAATTGCTTCTTCCGATCAGGTGACAATCACGGCAGTCACATGACCATAAACCCGGCCCCACCCCTCGGCATCTAAAATCCCTTAAAGGGCCAGAAAGCACTGGCACAAAGGGGTTAAAATCACTAGGAACACACAAGTGGGGATGCAAGCTAAGGTTTACCACACAGGTTACAATCGGATTGTACAATATCATTTAGACTTACCAACATGAATGTAGTTCAGTGACCTTCCTGATTGAATACTAGTTGATGGAATAGTTTAGGTAGGTCCTCAGATTGCCTAGCTTTGGTGAATCTAATGGTGGCTATACATATGATTTAATTATTTTCTCCAGTCGACGTGTGATTCGATTATAATGATCAAATGTACAAATAATCAAATAGCCAAAACTTGCCTTTGGATTATTTTAGCCTCAATTTCGATCTAAGGGGGAAAATTATTGACAGTTTTGCATCATTCATATTGTAAAGCGATGCGTAAACTGTTGGCACTATATAAATCTTGTATAATAATAATCAGTCAGCAGCACTGAGATGCTTTGTTCATGAATATGGTGATATTTGATTGATCAGATTATGAGGATACATGGTGGAAACAGAGATGTGATTGATAACCTATGATTGTAAATTATGACTATTGATCAAAATCCACTTCCTTGTGTGTGGCATATTTATCAAATGGATTGTCAACTATAGATTGATAGTTCCTATGGAAAGAGATTGAATGAAAAAAAAAACAAAAAAAAACAATCATCTATCGAAGTATGTATGGCCACCATACGGTTGCTTAGTATATAGACTGTACAGATAGTAATATGTATTATGGGACCTTTATGGTGGTCCTACAGGCTTCGACAAATGATTGATTTTTTTTTTCTGAATCTCTTCCGATAGGAGTAATCTATAGTCAACAACCCCTTCCACTAATACGCCACTCATGGGAAAGTGGATTTTGATCAATTGTTAACACACAATAAGAAATTATGAACGGTTTCCATAATCATATAAAATGATTGATCACAATACTATCTTTTTCATGAACAAACGATCCCAGTGCTGCCGATCCAATCCTGGATTGATCAAATTTTAGTCTAAATTGATCGGATAAGGAGTTATGGCTATTTGATCATTTACAGATTTGATTGTTTTCTTTGAATCCCATAACGACCAGATAAAAAAAAGTAAGCACTTTTTGCAAAACTTTAAAAAGATAGAATGCACAAAAAAAAAAAAAAAGAAAGCATATATGGACACCAAAAGTCGTTTTTATGCCAGTCTGCATTGACACTTAATTAAAACCGTATCCAATGCTCGTGCCTTTTTAAATGAATATAGAATAGGGTGAAAAAGGACTCCTCTCCTTATATACTCTCACCATGTTGTAAATATCATTTATTACCGTGTTATGCTAACACTAAACTCTTATGACTAATGAAAAAATCTCTGAAGCCTTTGGCATCATCATTTCTTTGAATACAAAAGAGACTTAAAAAAAATGACACTTTCATGCCAAAAGAAGCATAATGAATAATTTGGCAAGGGACTGTGGTATTTTAAAATACTTGATTTTGGTTGAAGGTGACCTTCGTTTTTTTTTTTTTCCTCCATTCAATTAAGCATATTGCAAGACTGGTGAACGTATTTTCCTCTTTAATCAGAGTCATTATATTTAGAGTGCAGGCATAAGGAAACATTTGGACATCTTCCTATTGCCATTCACATGATGAAGTGAGGCCAAGAGGCAAATGCATGCCCTGCTCCCGCTTCCTGAAAATTTCCACTGATCCTTTTATTTGATCCAGCTTTCTCATTCAGCCTGTAATCTCCAAGCCAGGCGCTTCAATCCGCCTGCTAACACTCCACTTTCTTTGGAAAGTCTGCAGCTTTTAGCGTGTCTCTTTTGAGTTACAAGCGTGAGACTAAGTTTGGCTTATCACACAATATAAGTTTTTTTTTTTTTTTTCATAGTTTTATACACAGCCTGGTTTTCTGCTCTCAACCTCCCCTCCCTTCCTATTGCCAACATCACAGAACAAATCCGAATGAGGCAGCTTCCTCCCCCCTTTCCACAAGTCAGTACAGTGAATTCCTAGGATCAGATTTCAGGCTTTTGCTGTTGTAAGAAGGGGCCCTAACAACTGTTCCAAAGACTGATGTGATCATTCATTTCTTCTACGCCATCTCTGAGTTGCCTTTTAGACTTTCTTTGTTTATTATATGTTTTTTTTCATGAAGAGTTGTGCATGTTCAGCGCATCTTTTTTAAGTGTAAACTTACAAACTCCATAAAGAATGAAATGACTAACGTTATTTGGATGCTCTCGGGTGCTGAAAGTTATAGTAAACCTTTTTTTAAGCACTTTCAGCAGCTGATGCCATGGCCACTGCCCAGGTTTCTTTCTTCACGGTGGCTTCTTTCTCTAGAAGCATCTTGTGGGTCCACCCTTAAAGCGGAGTTGCACCCAAAAGTGGAACTTCCGCTTAAAGTGCTGGTGACCCCCTGACATGCCACAATTGTGGGGGGTACCTAGTTTTCAGAGGTACCCAGCTCCCACTTCCACCCCTGGCACCGCGGCACCAAGCGGAAGTTCACCTCTCCCCCCCTCCCTCCCTGCAATCTTCTGGGACATGTCACAGCCTTTCAGATCGCGCAAGCGTGGCTCGCCCGGCTGTGAAGCCACAGCCGGGCACCCACACTTGCAATGCCGGCGCCACAGAGAGGAGGGGGAGAGGAGCGAGGCTTCGGGCAGCCGCATCGCTGGACCGTGGGACAGGTGAGTGTCTTTTTATTACACTTTTTGTAGCTGCTGACTTTTAAATGGGTGGAACTCCGCTTTAAAGTGGTTGTAACCCTAAAAAAAAAAAATATCCTGTTCCCTTAAAGCAGTGGTTCTCAACTCCTGTCCTCAGGACCCACCAACAGGCCAGATTTTAAGTAATATCTTGGGGAAATGCAGACTAGAATACTGCAATCACTGAGCAGCAAATAATATCACCTGTGATGTATTTCAGTTATCCTGCAAACCTGGCCTGTTAGTGGGTCCTGAGGACAGGAGAACCATTGCCTTAAAGCATGTTATATAGCACAGTGCTTGTGCTGTGTAATTTGGCCCACTGTACAACCTGAAATACCTGGCTGATCCTGCCTGGTTCTGCTCTCTCCCCTGTAAACTGACCATGGTTTATTATGTCTGCTGAGCCCTGACATCATGGTCAGTTTATGTGCCTCCTTCATCCACAGCTCTCCTCTGTCCTCCCCCCCCCCTCCTGCTGCTATCAAACCACAATGATATCCCTACAATCAGCTCTGCTATAGCAAATATGTCCCAGTGTATGTGTTTTCTAGAAAAAAATGCCCCTGTCTCTATTAATAGTGCCGTTCGGCGCTCACGTGACCGTTCGCCTCTCTCCTCCTCTTCTCTCCTCCTCCTGGCTGATGTCAGCGGGGGTTTCTCAGCCCCACCCGCTTTGATGTCAGATTGAGAGAGGAGAGAGGCGGTCGGTCACGTGAGCGCCAATCGGCGCTATGAAATGAGGTACACAGCTGCATTTTTAAAAAAAACACATACACTGGGGACATTATTTACTATAGCAGAGCTGATTGTGAGAATGTCATTGAGTGGCTTAACAACCACTTAAAGTTGACTATACATGGTTCAGTTTTTTCATTTAGCCAGCCGGTTATATGAAAAAATAATGGAAGCAATTCCCCCATCCACACATTTGATGTGAATGGGGGAATCCTCCCTGCTGTGCTAAAGTATTCTGACACTGGAGAGACTAACTGTATTGGCCATCGGATCGAAATTCAGTCAGTTCAGTAGGGAGCTTTAGACTGCCCATAAATAGTTTTTTTTTTCCCATCAGCCAGCAGAACAATCCAATAAAAATTTAAAAAAAATGAATTCACCCATCCACACAAGCCGGGGCTCCTGTGCTGTCAGAATATGCTGATCTATGCTGCAGCTGATTTGCTGCAGTTGCTGATTTGATTGAGAATTTTCTAACATTTCTGTTACTGTTCCGTTGAGCTGGAATGGCCATAGCAGGATTGAAATATGGCCAGTTCAGCATCTATGACCAGCTTCAGGTGGTGCCATGATCACCACCCTAGGCTTGTTATTTTTTGGGGCGGCTCCTTTCTCTTGAAGCATCCTATGGATCCACCCTTCCATGCAGAGACTAGAGTTGTATCTCACTACACTGTGTGTATTAAGAGAAACAGTCCCATAGCCTAGGGTGGCAAAGCATTCCCCTTCTCCTCCCTCCTCTTCCCCCCTTCCTTCTCCAAGCTAACAGACTGACTGGAGACTGCAGAGTCCACTATTAACTCTTTGCTATAAAGACCAGAAGTTCAGGGAAGCAGCACTGAGGGCAGAAACCAGCAGCATTGAAATCTGTAAACTACAACTGCTGAGGTGTGATATTTACCAAATAGTTTACTAAGGGATGTTTATTTTATTGTGTTCATGTATTTAACCACTTCACCTTCTGAAGATTTAGCCCCTTCCTAACCAGGCTATTTTGTGTATGCTATACCCAAATAAAATTTAAGTCATTTTTCCCCCACAAATAGAGCTTTCTTTTGGTGGTATTTGATTACCTCTGCAGCTTTTTTTTTTTGAGCTATAAACAAAAAAATACCGACAATTTTGAAAAAAAAAACAATATTTTTTACTTTCTGCTATAAAACATTCCCAATAAAAAAATGGAAAAGAATCTAATTTCTTCATCAATTTAGGTCAATATGCATTCTGCTACATATTTTTGGTGAACAAAATCCCAATAAGCGTATATTGATTGGTTTGTGCAAAAGTTATCGCGTCTACAAACTATGGGATTTCTTTTTTAGTAGTAATGGCAGTGATCAGCGACTTATAGCAGGACTGCAATTTTGCAGCAGACAGTCAGACACTAACTGACTCTTTTGACACTTTTTGGGGACCAGTGACACAGTGATTAGGGATGGGCCAAACACCCCCCCAGTTCGGTTTGCACCAGAACATGCGAACAGGCAAAACATTTGTGCAAACATTCGAACACTGTTAAATTCTATGGGACCCGAACATGAAAAATCAAAAGCGCTCATTTTAAAAGTTTATATGCAAGCTATTGTCCTAAAAAGTGTATGGGTGCCTGGGTCCTGCCCTAGGGGACATGTATCAATGCAAAAAAAGTTTTTAAATCAATCGTTTTTTCAGGAGCAGTGATTTTAATAATGCTTAAAGCGAAAGAATAAAAATGAAATATTGCTTTAAATAATGTGCTTGGGGGGGTCCCTTAGTCTGCCTGTAAAAGGGCACATCTGTATGATGTTTAGAACATAACCAGAGCAAAATGACATTTGTGAAGTAAAAATTGTCATTTATTATCGCATCTGTAATGCATTGCCGACTCCCAGCAATATAGAGAAAAATCACTGAAAAAATTTGCATGGGGTCCCCCCCAGTCCATACCAGGCCCTTTGTGTCTGGTTTGGGTTTTAAACGCCAAAATCTTTTAAAAAATTGCCGTGGGCTCCAAACCAGACCCTTATCCGAGCATGCAGCCTGGACGGCAAGGATGGGGGGGGGACAAGTGAGCGCCCCCCCTCCTGAACCATAGCAGGCTACATGCCCTCAACATGGGGAGTATGGGTGCTTTGGGGCAGGGGGGCTCTGTGCCCCCCACCCAAAAGTACCTTGTCCCCATGTTGATGGGGACAAGAGCATCTTCCCCACAACGCTGGGCTGTGGTTGTGGGGGTGTGCGGTGGGGGGCTTATTGGAATCTGGAAGCCCCCTTTAATAAGGGGGCCCCCAGATCCTGACCCCCCATGGGAATTAGTATCAGTTACATTATATCCCTACTATTTCAGCAAAAGTGTCAAAAAAAGAAAAAAAAACACAGGAGACAATTAGGGACAAGTCCTTTATTAAAAAATAAAAAATAAAAATAAGTGTCCCCCATTGTAATCCATCGTCAATCACGGAACTCGACGGACCCGAAAAAAAAAACGCAACAGCTCCTCCTTCATGGGAGGGCTCCCACTGACTGAGCTCTGTTTGTTGTGACAGTTTATTTATATGGCAGGGCGGGGCCACTCGGTGACGTATGCACATGACCCGCCCCCTCTGATGTCACATGACATCAGAAGGGGCAGGGTCGCTCGCTTACGTCGTTGAGTGCCCCCGCCCTGCCATATAAGTAAACTGTCACAACAAACAGCGGGCAGACGACGTGAGCCCCCCCATGGAGGAGAAGCTGTGTGTGGCATCTGCGCGCAATGCATTATGGGGCACTCCGCAGTGGCAAAGTCGCTGCGAACGGCCCATAATGTTCTAAATTCGATGAACGGGCGAACGCTCCATCCCTAACAGTGATCAGTGCTAAAAATATGCACTGTCACTGTACTAATGACACAGGCTGGGAAGGGGTTAACTGTGTTCCTAGCCAGTGTTTTAGTGTACTGTGTGAGGTGCTTTTACCAGGGGAAGACATGGATCCTATTCCCTGCTTTGCAGAGACACAGGATCCATGCCTTCCCTTATGTCAGAAGAGCGATCTGCTTTGTTGTGATGGATGATCGGCGGGTGCCGGCGGACATCGAGTCCGCGATACCTGCAGATCAGCTCCCGCTGTGTATAATCATAGCGTGAGCGGACCACCAGTAGTGCACATGTGTGCCCCCTGCCCGAAAGTGTCGGCTCATATACTAGGTACGTGATTTGGTGCAACAGTGCCACCTCGCTGCCATATATGTAAGTTATATGGTCGGTAAGTGGTTAAACTAAAAAATACTGAGGGTTTAATACTATAATAGCTGCATTCTAAAAACAGAGAAGCAATCAGATATCTGTATTTATATGGGTTACCTTTCCTTTTAACAATGGTAGTAATAGAATGGATCTGTGACTCATGAAGCACATTGATGGGAAACAGTAGCTAAGAATGTGACACATGCTTCAAACATTTAGGCTTTATTGAACGTCTTAAAGGAGAGGTAAGCTATATTTTTATATTACACACTACCTATGACAAAGCATTTGCTGTTGGCACTGTAATAGCTTAGTGTAGGGATAGTAAACATTGCATTATTGTAAGGGCTCAAGCATAGGGGCAATTAGAGCTGTACATAGATCAGCATGTCTGCGTAAGGACAGGTGTTTTCCAAAAAGCCCCACACAGGGAGTCTGTGCAAATCAGTGACACTGTATGTGGCTGTCCGCAGCTGTTCACATGTAATCACACATGTAGAGATTTAGGGACTGACCTGTGATTAGGGTTGCCACCTCATCCCTTTAAAACCGAATAACCGATATTAATTACACAGTTTCTGTGGCTGTTTAAGGTGGGAATTAAACTCACATGGTGCCTTATCTGCATTAAATTAGCCTCAGAACCTGTGTAATTCATATGTGTTCGGGTTTAAAGGGTTTTTTTCCCTCAATTAATCTAAAACATCCAACAACGCTGGGGACTGGCGTTTAGCTGCATTTTTGAGCATTTGAGCATTTTTACAGTTCAAAAACGTCCCAGCCAAAAACAGTTGATAACAGCCTATGTGTGCATGAACACATAGGATAAAATGATGGACAGTTTTTTGACTGTAGAAAAAAACTTCTGCAGCTAAAAACAGTCAAAAAACTCCCTGTTTGCATGAGGCCTAGCTAGGTTAGATTTACGCTTAGGGCTAGTTTACACTTGCTTCGGCTTCAACGCTCATTAAAGCTCATACAGCTTCAACAAGATTTTATGATGTGTTTTTGAGGCTCCGGCGGTGCTTCGAGGAGGCTTCAGTGAGGCTTCAACAAGGCTTCAACAAGGCTTCAGTGATGCACTTTTGAAGCCTTGTTGAAGCTTAGTAAACACCCTGTGTGTTTGTTGAGATCTCACACCTGCAATTTCTTCAAAACAGAGTCAAGCTAAAGCTGAATTACAGCCTCTGAAAAGCCGCAAGTCCTTCAAGCGAGCTTCAAACAAGCTTTGTCATAGACTTCTATGGAGGCGTTGGAGAGGCTTTGAAGCCTGGCTAAAGCTACATGGGATATAATTTTTGACACAAAGCTGAAGCACAGCGAAGCCAACGCAAGGTGTAAACAGGGCTGTAAGCTAACCATTTTATTTAGTGACATAGGCTTTGACTGGAGTTAAGGGAGCTTTAACAACGCCTGTCTGACGCTCTGTTTTGAAGCAAATGTAAACGAGCCCTAAGGGTTAAGTCAGAGTGTTTAGGTCAAGGGTTGAAGGGCTACCTAAGGGCTAGGAAGCAATGATAAACTCAAAACTTAGTTTTTTTTTCATTTTGGATACAGTCAGGGAGGGTTATAACGTTGCCATCTTGTTCCACTGGGGACATTTCCCTTCACTTCCTGCCCCATAGCGACAACAATAATTTGTCTCCAAAGTGAGCAGACAGATGTCACTAGGATTAGTCTATTCCTGTTCTGGTGACTTCCTGTCCCGTAGCGACCACAGTAAGTTGTGTACAAAGTGGACTAGGCAGATGTCACCAGAACTGGTGTCCCCATTGGAAAATTTTGAAGATTCCCCTCCATTCCTGTTTTGGTGACAAAAGTCACCAGGACAAGTAGAGAGGGCGAATCTCCCTAGTAGCACAGACAGCAAAAAACACTGACAGGTGTTCTCATCCCTCTCCACTCTATCCAAAACTAAAAAAAAAGCATATGGCTGCAGTTGCACTTTAAGTGTTAGGCTTCATGCACACAGGGCGTTTTTGACTGCTTTATAGCAGCTGTTTTCAGCTGCAGACGTTTTTATCTACAGTCAATAAGCCCTCCATCATGTTATCCTATGTGTTCATGCACACATAGGCTGTTATCAGCTGTTTTTGGCAGGGACATTTTTGAGCTGTAAAAAAAAACTCAAGACCAGAGGGTTCTGAGAGATGTTTTTCAGCTGTAAAAACACTCAAGTGCTCAAAAAAGCGCAAAACGCTGGTCCTTTAAAAACGTGAAAAAATGTGCAAAAACACTGATAATATAACGCTAATAAAACCTGAAAAAAATGACTGATAAGCTACTGACATTTTAGGACTTTTTTAACGTCCTGTGTACATGAGGCCTTAGGGCAGGGGTAGGCAACCTGCGGCCCTCCAGCTGTTGCAGAACTACAAGTCCCATCAGGCCTTTGGGAGTAATTGTAACTGCCAGCCCTGCAATGCCTCATGGGAAATGTAGTTCCACAACAGCTGGAGGGCCGCAGGTTGCCTACCCCTGGGTAACTGGGAATTTTCAGGGTCATGTCAGCTGTTTATTTGTAATGGAGGAAGTTAAAGTGATTGTCACTGTAATAAAAAAAAACAATGTGCTCCCAGTATAAATAAAAGGCACCTAGCTGGCTTACACATACCGGAAGCAACTATTAATACCTAGTCTGTGCCAGACTCCTGGAAAGTTCTGATCAGGCAAATCTTCAACACTTCATGGTAATGTTGGCGCTTGCTCATTCCATCCCACCTCCGTATAGTCTGCCTATCTGGCTAATAGCAATGGGAGGTGGGAAGGGGCACATCAGCAACAGTAAAACAAGCAACTACCAAAGATTTACCTGATCAAGACAGATGTGAATAAGCAATATAATGCATATATAAAAGTACCTATACTAAAAAAAAAATAAACCCAGAAGAGTGGGGGTGCAAAAACTATGCAGGTATGTGTAGGCATTTATCTGTTTCTCTTATCTGTTAAAGTATTTTTAGGAGTTAGGGGGCAAGTTAATGGAGGCTTAATTGTTAGGTTCATGCTAAGGGTTGTAGATAGGTTTTATATTGGAAATGTGATGCAAACACTTTTATTTGCATTTTGTGCTGGAAGCTCCACATCAAAAATGACTGTGCTTGTGGCAAAAAACGAACAGTCAATCAATGATGGTCGGTAAAACATTCCAGAAATGTACCAAATGCATGACAGGCACCTAAACATTCATGAACAAAGGTCATTAGCCAAAAACCCACTAAAACCCTTGGCTGTTTATCCTGTACGAATAGTAGAAGAAATGCAGAGCTTAATGCCTTCTGAGCATAACTCAAACATTGAGAGACTGACCCAAATGAATATGCAATATGGTGTCTGGGTTTTGATGCTATAGTTCACTTTCTTAAGCCTGCCATACACAGTTAGATTTTTTAAAATAATCTGAGGGTTTCCTCCATCCAAGCTATGCAGCATCAATTGATGAATCTACTCAGGCTATTGTAGTCTGACAGCCAGGGTACTGTCAGCTGTCAGAATATCTGAACAGCATATGATGCTGCTGTTCAGACATCAATTTTCTGTTTGGTTCTTTCAATTTTTCAATCCATGGATGTCAGGTTGGAAGATGGATGGTTTATCAGAAACTGGCCAAAATTTGCAGTGTATGGCCACCTTTACATAAGAGAATACTGACGAGCTTGCACTGGAAATTTAAAGTGGTTGTAAACCTCAGACATGAAAAATGAACAAAGCACATCCCCTATAGTGCGTAATAGTCTAAATCCAAAGCACCAAGTCTGGTTATTCTATGATCTCTGTTCCCTCTGATATCTACATGAGTCACTGATAGCAGCCAGTACCTCTCCTCTCCAGCACACAGCAAGTGACTCATAGACCCAGCTCTGTGTGTTTCTCTATGAGCCTGTTGGGGGGGTCCCTCCCCTCCCCTTCAATCAGCCATCAGATTTGCTCTAGCTCGGCAGTGTTTGTGACTTCTGATCCCCGCCCGCTGCTTTCTACTGCTGAGAAATTATGTGTAAAATGTGTGTTTTAGAAGACTGTAGAGGAGAGAGAGCTGCAGATAAACAGGAACAACCTATGTTGTTTCATCTATGTGTATCACACGAGGCCAGTCACTTCACTGATTATAAGTAAATGCTTACAACCACTTTAAAACCCGACCTCTAGGAAAAAAATATTTTGTAAGGGTGACATACAGAAGTCTCTCAGATACAGCCAAGAATTGATTGAACAAACTGATAGACATACCCATGACAAGCTCTACAAAACCATACATACAATATAGAATATGTCATTTTTGGCTAATCCTATTTGGTTGCAACTAGGGAAACCACTGAGCAAATCAGACAGTGAACATACTGTACTGAAGATTGGGGTGTAGGGCCTACAAGAAACAGCCCATGACCATAGGGGATGGTGTCTCTATTGGGGAGCATACTTGGGGTGATAGCGAGGAGGGCTAAATGGGATGAGAAGGTAATAGAGAAGAGGATAGGAAGCAAGTAGAGGCAGGGCTAGGGAGTATAAAAAAGGAGGTTCTTTTTAAACATTTGCTATGTAAATATAATCTACCTGATGCCTGTCCCACGTGCTACTGTGGCATTTAGGTTCTTTTATTCAGCCTATACAGTACTGTAAAATCAGAACACCCGGAGCTGAGACTGACAGTTCTGGCTGTAGTGCACTAAATTCAACTCATTCTGTGAATGGAGGAGGGTCAGATGAACAGCATTATCTTCCCTCATCCAATCATAGAACAGTTTGTATTCAGAGAAAAGAATACAGGGATTTTTTTGAATGGGCAAAATGGAGAGCTAGCGATCTGCTATGAGAGATGCACTACAGCGTAAATGGTAAGTTTTAGCACTATATATTCAGTGCATACAGTACTGTACAGGCTCAATGCAGCAGCAGCCACGCATGGGACAGGCATCAGTAGATATAATTTATAATTACTTAGTAAATCTAAAAAAATCAATTGTTCCTGGTGGTCAGCTTTAAATGCATACGCCAGATGCCTTGAAGCATGTGACATCTGGGTACAATATCAATTTCCTTTACAATTCCCTATACCAGACTTTTTAAAGGGAACCACTGCTAATAATTGCTATATCTACAACTCAAGGTACATCAGTATGCTGGTCACTGGGAAAAATGTTCCTTATATTGGTGGTCATTAGGAAGAATGCTTACATACTTTATTGCTCAATGCTTAAGGAACCCCTAGCTACCTCATGAGGAACTCTAGGGTTCCATGGAATCCAGGTTGAGAAAGGCTGCTCTGTAAAGTGTTTCTGTAAAAACGACATGCACCCACATAGTTACAGTACAGCGGGGTTATCTAGGCACTTTACAGTTTCAGCAGCGCCCTGACCCTGACATGAGTTGAATAAAATCTATTGAATTAAATTGCAAATTGAAGGAAACTGATATCTGGAATTTGGCTTTGTCAGTTAAAACCGACAGTTTTAGATCTCTGGAAGGCTTTAACAGTGTATGAAGAGCATTATTTTATTTCTCTATACAATGTTACAAATCACTACTGAAAGGCGTATGTTGGCTTACTGAACTTATCAATACTTGAAACATCAAGCTAGAGAATTCACATTTTTTTTATACTTCTTTTATGAGACAAGACACACTTTACTTCATAACTCAACCCCTTAGGAAGAGAAAGTGCACCTTTGGCAAACCCTCATGAGATTGACCTTGATAAAATATTGGCAGTGCAGTCATGACAAAATTATGCTTTTAAAGCTTGCATTCATTGGAATAATGAATTTCACAGGCTATTAAAAACCCTTTTACACCCTGTAATGGGTAATGGCAGGGTCTAAACTCTCAGGCTCATTTTAGAAGTCTAAGCATATTTTGGACCTTCTCCGTGTTGGGATAAAGCCAACATCTCAGCTTTGACATGATGCATTTTCCTGGTATTTTTGGTGTGTCAGGTATGATATAGAGAAAGCAAATATTACCAAACACATAAAAAAAAGGCAACCAGAGAGGAACCAGATATACCAGACATACTGAAGTATAAGCAAACTAATACATAGCTGACTGCAAGGTCCTTTTTTACTGTCAACTAAATGGAAAATGAAGGGGGGGTGGTCCTGAATGAAGAAAACTATGAAAACCCTCAAAGGTTTATGGCACTATTGTCATATGGGACTATCTTATAACATTCCCTAGAATGGTTGTTGACTGCTTACTAGGTTGAAAAGTGACCCATGTGTTAAATATCTAATGCTAAATCTACCCAAAAGTGCCTTATAAGTCTTAGATCTGCCACCGCATCTTGGCAGTTTATATATTTTATGTTTGGTGGGTAGATCTCAATGCTGGAGACCCAGGCTTGCCTCTGCTTGTTTAAATGAAATGGTTTCTGCCTTCATTAGGTGCTGAAAACACCATAACTCAGCTGTAATGGCCACAGGCCACATTGCCCTGAAAAAGCTGTACAGTTGTAGATGGTATAAGTGTGGGCATAAATCACGTGACCTCTGACAGTCATTACAGTTCACTAAGTATAGTTCTTGCTTTGGAACCCCTAACATCTGTCTCATTAGAACCCTTGAATTACAACTTTTAACAAATGTATATGAGGTTCTACTAACCCATTGCCCATCTAAACCTTAAAATGTTATAGGTGTTCTTTTTTTTTTAAATCGTCCATGTGCAATTTTTCATTTTATGCAGAACATATGCCCAAAAGGTATGTCAAATTTCAAAGTGCGTATAGTTCTGGCTTTGGAACCCCTAACATCTTTCTCATTAGAATCCTTCAAATACAACTTTTAACAAATGTATATGAGGTTCTACTAACCCACTGTCCATCTAAACCTATGCAGAACATATGCCCAAAAGGTATGTCAAATTTCAAAGTGACTATGGACATTACAGTTACAATTATCACCCCAACTGGCTTAACTCAATGAATCCATAATACTTTGTAATAAGAATCAGTTTCCTTTACGGCAATCCTGTATGGAAAATTAACATACTAAGATAACCTAACGTGTTACTAGTAGGCACCATCCAGTGCCTATAGACTGTGATAACTTAAAGTAGAATTAAAATCAAAATCTTATAACCCACGTCAGTTTTTTTTTTTGCCATTAACATCACATTGAGTAGATTTCCATTCACCTTCTGTCCCATAGCTAAAACGGGAAGTGAGAAAAAAACCCCTCCAAAGTGAGGGAATCCCTTGTTGTCACCAGAACTAGAACTAGGGGGAGATTTCCCCTATATCCCTGTTCTGGTGCCAATTTTAAATTTGGGATTTTATTTCACTTTCACTCTTAGTGATAATGGTCACCAGGACAAGTAGAGAGGGTGAATCTCCTTGATGGGAGTACAGACAGCAATAAAAACCTAAAGAGGATCTAGTCGTTCATCAATGTCATGAAAATACAACATAACTATATATATTAAACACCATTAAAGTCTATGGGACCGGAACATGAAAAATTAAAAGTGATCACTTTAAAGGCTTATATGCAATGTTATTGTCCTAAAAAGTATCAATGCAAAAATTTTTTTTTAAATCAATAGTTTTTTCAGGAGCAGTGATTTTAATAATGTTTAAAGTGAAAAAAAAAATTGAAAAATTCCCTTAACCGGTTCCCGACCGCGCGCCGTTTTTTTACGGTGGCAGTCGGGGAGCCCTGCGCGAATCGCCGTAAATAAGCGGCGGTCTGCAATCAGCCACCAGGAGGCGCGCGCACCCGCCGCACTCCTGGGGAGTGTGCCCGCGGCTCGGGCGGACCCGATGTCCGCCGGCGAGCCGCGATGAGCGGCTACAGGGAAAGAACGGGGAACCGCCGATGTAAACACGGCGGTTCCCTGCTCTGTCAGTGGGGTATGAGAGATCTACTGATCCCTGTCACTGGGATCAGTTAGATCTCTCATGCCCATGTTAGCCCAACCCCCCCACAGTAAGAACACACCCAGGGAACACAGTTAACCCCTAGCTCTCCCCCCCAGGTTAACCCCTTCACTGCCAATGACATTTATACAGTAATCAGTGGACATTTAAATTTCTGATCGCTGAATAAATGTCATTGGTCCCAAAAAAGTGTCAAAAATGTCCGACATGTCCGCCCCAATATCGCATTACCTCTAAAAATCACAGATCACCGCCATTACTAGTAAAAAAATAAAATAAAATAAAAACCCCAGAAATGAATTCTCACCATCCGTAAACGGGGCCACTTTTGCGCAAACCAATCAATAAACGCCGATTACAATTTTTTTATCGCAAATATGAGGAATTATATAAATTGGCCAAAAACGGTGAAAAAAAAAAATTTTTATATTTTTTTTTGGATTTGAATTTCAGCAAAAAGTAAGAAATTTGGTTTTTTTTGCAAAATGGTCGCTCTTCTTTTGTTTATAGCGGCGATAAGAAATGACGCAGAGGCGATCAAATACCACCAAAAGAAAGCTCTGTGGGAAAAAAAGGACGCAAAT
>BLSH010438269.1:805330-816506 GCA_018402905.1 Glandirana rugosa | reverse complement strand
CCGTGGTACAGTTAAAAAAAATTAAAACCACACCAAGGGGAATTTTAGGTGTGGTCTGGGCTTCCCGGACCATACCTGACCCCCCCTGGGGTACGTTTAAAAAAGTCACTAAAAAAACATATAACGGTCCTCGGTCATTATGTAATGTCGGCACTAAAATTTACTGTTAAAAAGGAAACCTTTACAGTAAAACGAGACCGATACAAGATTTATAGTGTCTCCACGCGGGAAAATGTCCGTCTGATTCCCCTGTAATAAATTGGTGAATGGTTGGTCTTCCAAAACGTCGAAATCCTGGTCTCGTGAAAAACGCTAAGCCGCGACGCAACGAAATTGACTGTTAACGCGCCCGCTCTTCTTTTGTTTATAGCGGCGATAAGAAATGACGCAGAGGCGATCAAATACCACCAAAAGAAAGCTCTATTTGTGGGAAAAAAGGACGCAAATTTTGTTTGAGTGCAGCGTTGCACGACCGCGCAATTGTCAGTTAAAGCAACGCAGCGCCGAATCGCAAAAAGTGCTCTGGTCCTAAAGCTGCAAAACCTTCTGGTTGGTAAGTGGTTAAATAATGTCCCCTTAGTCTGCCTGTAAAAGGGCGCACCTCTGTGATATTTAGAACATAGCCAGAGCAAAATGACATTTCCAAAGGAAAAATTGTCATTTAAAATCACGGCTGTAATGTATTACTGGCTCCTGGCAATATACAAAAAAATCACTGAAAAAATTTGCATGGGGTCCCCCCCAGTCCATACCAGGCCCTTCGGGTCTGGTGTGGATTTTAAGGGGAACCACACCAAAATTAAAAAAAATTGACATGGTGCCCCCCTAAAATCCAAACCAGACCCTTATCTGAGCATGCAACCTAGCCGGCCAGGATGGGGGGGGACAAGCGAGTGCCCCCCCAAACCGTACCAGGCTACATGCTCTCAACATGTGCAGTATAGGGACAAGAGCCTCTTCCCCACAAGAGGGACGGGTGAATGCCCGATGTTCGAGTCGAACTTACGTTCGACTTGAACCGTGGGCCCATCCCTAGTCTTGGTCAGACATAATTTTTTGTACAAATACTTTTTCATGTTGTCGTGATCAGCTCTCAAAAGTTGTGTACTAATGGTCAGATTATCAGAAGATCACTCTGAAAGCGGTATTTTTTGTCCAATTTTCTCATTGTGTGTATTAGGCATTACAATGTTAGGCCTAACCTCAAAGCTCCATAGCTCTGTGTAATCTATGACTCTGGTTTCTCTTATACAGGCTGCATGGAATGGCAAGGGAAGGGGAGTTAAATATATGCATCTGTGAGGCTTTGCCTTAAAGTGAACTTGTTACTTTTCTCTGCACGGGCAAAGCACAGATTTTCTTTCAGAAGGGAAAATTTAAAACTGTTCATGTGTTCATTATGTATCTGCCCTAGAGACCTTGTCTTTATCATTAGGATTCACTAAAAATAGGTAATGTTCATTTCTGGCTTTCATCCAACTATTTGAGAAAATGTTAACAAGACCATACTGCCTCGTATTGTATCCAGAAACTGCTACAGGCTACATTTTTTAAGCAAGCTGCTACAACATTTTTTTGTTTCTTTTTACACATGCAGCACAGTGTCAGGAAAAGCTTAAAATAATTGCTAAAGAGCAGATGATTTCTAATAATTTCCAGTAGTCTAATTCCTACAGTGTTATTGTGTGAGGATCAGGGATAACTAGAGATGAAGAATCTGCAAGAGAACACTAGACAAAAATACTGACTATGCAAAATGAATAGATGTTCAACTTTGCTTTTCGAATGCAGTGTTCAGCAGTACAAGTGTGGAGCCACGTACATTTTGGGCTAGTAGCACCATAAAAAAAAAACAAAAACAAATCTGTGGCACCATGCTGCTTTTATGTGATGTGGACCTAAGTTATATATTTTATTTATTTCACGTATGTATATGGCACTGTCAAATTACATATTGCTTTACATATATGTAATGAGTCCCTCAAGGAGCTTGCAATCTAAGGTCCCTAACTCCCATTCATACTGTACATACACATACTAGGGCCAACTTACAGTTAACCTACCAGCGTGTCTTTGGAGTGTGGGAAGAAACCGGAGTACCTGGAGGAAAGGCACACAGGCACGGAGAGAACATGCACACTCTAGGCAGGTAGTGTTATGGGTGAGATTTGAACCACCAACCCTTCTGCTGCCAGGTGAAAGTGCTAAGTAACCACTAAATCACTGTGCTGCCTGTTAATCATTGCATGCAATAATTTGATCATAAAACAACCTCACCTATTCTCACTTATTGCAATTTTCCACTAATCCCAATATTCATATATGTACCTTACATTATAAAGTGCCCATTAATTTATATTGTATAGCACTTGTTAAAGGGCATATAAACCCAAAAACAATAATTGAATAAATTGCAGATTACCAGTCGTTAGATGTGGTCACTGTATTAATTAGCTTTTTTCTTTTATTTTCACCTGGTGATCCTGCCAGTAACACACTTCCTGTCCTAAGGTGACAATGATCACTCACTGTACTGTATCTGTGGAGGAGCAGCATTGTTACCCTAGGCTGCTCTCCTGATTTGAAGTCTAAATATCTCCCCATCTTCTCATCTCTATTACATAAAGGGGAATTGTTTTGTAGATAGCTGTCAAAGCTTATTACATTGTTTCATATATCAGTTCTGTACGCAATAAGTGATAGGGACTTTTGGCTTTCTGGCAGGACCAGCAATTATTTTTCTGTTTTTGCAGAAAATGTACTTAGCCTGAAAAAGGATAAATAATGCAACTGCTGGTAAGCTGTAATACAGCATGTTACATTTTAATTCTAGGGTTTAGGTACACTAAACATGCACACATGCACACTTGCTAAACCTAAGCATACAAGTATATATATATATATATATATATATACAGGTGTACACCATGTATGCACACCATATGTAGGGTGTTTGCCCGGCTAATGCCCTTCAATACACTGAGTGCTGGCCGTGGCATCCTTAAGAACAGATGAGTCATCAGCTGTCAATGGGTTTCCCCGCTGACAGTTGAATATAAAAAAAAGTGCCGGTTAAAAAAAGAAAAGCATGCCCCCCCCTCCACAGTTCATACCAGACCCTTTGGGTAAAAAATGGGGCTTGACTTGTTTTTTTCCTTTAGAAATGTCATGTTTGCTGTGGCATGTTCAATGCATGCTATAGATGTGCCACTTTACAGGCACATTAAGGGGAACCCCATGTGCTATATTTAAAGGAAATTTTTCATTTTTATTGTTGCACTTTAAGCATAATTAAAATCACTGCTCCTGAAAAAAAGATCTTTATTTTTTTATTTTTATTGATGCATGTCCTCCAGGGCAACACCCAGACCCCCAGAGCGCTTTTATGGGCAATTACTTGCATATAAGCTTTCAAAATGGGCACTATTGATTTTTTCCGTTTGGCTCCCATAGACTTCAATGGGTTTCGCCGTTGGGGTTAGAACATTTTCCCTGTTTGGGAGTTCTGCTGTGAACCGAACAGGGGGTGTTCGGGCCATCCCTATATATATATGTATATGTATATATATATATATATATATATATATATATATACACTATATTGGCAAAAGTATTAAGCATTATTTTAATGGCATCCCTGTCTTAGTCCATAAAGACATGGATGAGCGAGTTTGGGGTGGAGGAACTTGACTGGCCTACATAGAGTCCTGACCTCAACCCGACAGAACATCTTTGGGATGAATTAGAGTAGAGACTGTGAGCCAGGCCTTCTCATCCAACATCAGTGCCTGACCTCACCTCTTGCTTCTGGAAGAATGGTCAAACATTCCCATAGACACACTCCCAAACCTTGTGGATGGCCTTCCCAGAAGAGTTGAAGCTGTTATAGCTGCAAAGGGTGGGCCAACTCAATATTGAACCCTACGGGCTAAGACTGGGATACCATTAAAGTTTAGATGCATGTATAGGCAGGCATCCCAATACTTTTGGCAATATAGTATATATATATATATATATATATATATATATATATATATATATATACATATAGAGCAGGGAAGTGTGGCACCAACAGACAACTTCTACAGTATGCCTGTCTTTCTCAGGGGAAGAGATAACCCGGCCGCAGCACACCTCAATCATTCTGTTTGCTGCCACCAGAAGATCCTCATCTCCATGATTAAGCCCTGGGTGGGGTGAAACATGTTGCGTCTGTGGCCTGAATGAATCAAGCTAAAGCTGCTTTTAACTGCTAATTACTCAAACTGTTGAGCTGTGCAGCGGCCGGGCTATCTCTTCCCATTTCTGCAGCATGCTTTGGGTCAGGACAGACCTCTTCTCAGCCTGTCCAACTCATCGGACCTTGATAGCCTGAGCGGGGACTCTTAAGCATTTATCAATGGTTATCACAACCCACAACTTCTCTTATAGTATATGTGAACCCTAACAAAGAATTTATTTTATTTGCTACTTTTTTTGGTATGGTAAATATAATATTAAAAGCATTATTTATATCTGTTTGAAATTAGCTGTCTTGTGCCCTGTATTGTGTCCTGTATTATTTTAAGGAGTCTAATTAGTCCTTCCAGTTCGTAACTTGGACTATAGAATAATTAGTATCTATGTTGTAGAGATGAAGAAAGTGCGGAGGGTCTGTTGAGTACTTTAACAAAAGACAACTGGGCAGGGCTGACACCACTCAATCCACAAAAATGCTGTATGTTGTCAGCCCACAAAAAGACTTAAGCTGGCCATACAGTTTTTTTGTTGAGTCTGCTAACTAATAGATTCATCCATCCACACAAAGAAGATGGAGGAATCCCCCCACCCCCCTCTGGGACATATTCTGACAGTGGCACCAGTTACTTTAACCTCCTCGCGCCGCCGCTATAGCCGAATGACGGCTACAGCGCGGCTCTAAAATGCCGGGAGGACGTCAATAGACGTCCTCCCATTCGGCTCGTGCTGGGCGCGCTCCCGCGGGCGCGAGCGACACGTGCACGCGCCGCACGCGCCCGCGGGAGCGTGCCCGCGGGTCAGGCGGACCCGATGTCCGCCGGAGACCCGCGATCTCCTTACAGACAGGAGGAACGGGGAACCGCCGAAGTAAACACGGCGGTTCCCCGTTCTGTGAGGGGGGCATGCAAGATCTACTGATCCCTGTCACTGGGATCAGTTAGATCTGTCATGCCCCTGTCAACCCCACCCCCCCACAGTTAGAACACACCCAGGGAACATTGTTAACCCCTTCACTGCCCCCTGCAGGTTAACCCCTTCACTGCCAATGACATTTATACAGTAATCAGTGGATATTTAAATTTCTGATCGCTGTATAAATGTCATTGGTCCCAAAAAAGTGTCAAAAACCTCCGACATGTCCGCCCCGATATCGCAGTACCGATAAAAATCGCAGATCGCCGCCATTACCAGTAAAAAAAAAATAAAATAATAAAAACGCCATAAATCAATGTCCATAGTTTGTAGACGCTATAACTTTTGCGCAACCCAATCAATAAACGCCGATTGCGATTTTTTTAACCAAAAATATGTAGAAGAATATATGTCGGCCAAAACTGATGAATAAATTTGTTTTTTATTTTTTATTTTTGGATATATATTATAGCAAAAAGTAAAAAAATATTGTTTTTTTTCAAAATTGTTGCTCTTTTTTTGTTTATAGCGGCGATCAGAAATGACGCAGAGGCGATCAAATACCACCAAAAGAAAGCTCTATTTGTGGGAAAAAAAGGACGCCAATTTTGTTTGGGTACAACGTCGCACGACCGCGCAATTGTCATTCAAAGAGCGACAGCGCTGAAAACTGAAAATTGGTCCGGGCAGGAGGGGGGTTTAAGTGCCCAGTAAGGAAGTGGTTAAGATAAGGCAGAAATATCTGGCTTGGGAACGAAGTGTCTCTTGAAGTAAACATAATCAGTATGTTTATGGGAGCCCTAGGTTTACTGACAAATTTTGATTTGGTTAGGGTTCTTCATAATCATTCAAAGTAGACTTTTCAAATTTTTGATGCATTTGTAAAATAAATAACAGACTTATGTTTTATATTCATTGAAAAAATGTTTTCTTTTGTCTGTCAGCATCTTAGCATTATGTAGATATAAAACATCTTGCTGGTTTATAAGTACAAATACACAGCTATTTGACCAACAGATAGCTAGCTGTTGTAATGGTAGCATTTGTTCAAATGCCTGCACATCACTTATTACATACTGTTGGATGATCTCTGAGAAAAGAATTGCTGACTACACAGCCAAGCAGATATTTATTTAAACGAAAATATGGTCTGAATTTTGAGTCATATATTGCAGGCCATGTTGCTTTACTATTATCGTCAATATAGTGCTAGACCATGTAAATTGTTGACTTTAAACTAAACCAAGCATGTACACAAAGGTAAATTACTGCATGATACAAATACGTTTTGTCCAATCTGGCCGCAGTCCTGCAAAATATCTAGTGGAAAAAACTGTGATAGATCACTGGCAAGCTTTGGAACATCATCTGAATGTTAAAAAATGGCTTATTTACTGCTGTTCTATGAATGATGGTGCTAGACTGCAAAGTAAAAAATCAAAATTTTCCTTTTATCATGCTGATGCATCTTTATTTATAAAGAAAATGGTGAAATGGTGATTACTTCTTTTTATAAGTAGGTCTGACAAAATCACAAGTCTTAGTAAATAATATACTGAGATAAAATATTTTGGATAATCGCCTAGATATATCTGTATGCAAAGCAATACCTTGCGGTGTTTTTAAGGACAAGCAAGGCAGTGTGTCTAAACAGCTGAGCATGCTTACACATGTTCAGAAGAGCTAGACACACTTCACAGAGCAACTTTGGAAAAAATGTAGAGACGTCACTCAAAGCAGCTCTCTTCTCTTTCACATTCAGAAATCCTGCAGCTCAGTGTGTTACCTGAGGCAACCATATGGGTGGCTATACAAACCCTTCCCTTCCAAACTCAAAAATCTTGAAGTGATTGGATTACGATCGAGCTGTCTAGGCCATCCCTCTGGGTAATATTGAATGCTTCCATTCATCGGGGTCATTTGTTACTGTACACAGTTATATCAACAACGGTCTATCCATGTCCAACCTAAGACTCTAAAGATTTGCATAATTAAGCACTGATGCTACTGGCTTTAATCATAGCCCAAGGGCACCTGCTTAGACATGCAAATTGAGAACGAAATGTCTCTGTGTGAGTGTACAATACATGGGCATTAGGGAGCTGACCTACGCATAATTGGCTAATGTTAAAAAGAGCAAATTACATCATCACAAGATCAACGTCTTCTTAGCAAAATAAAAAAAGACTGGAGAAATATGCAGATTCATGATGGATATAAGTATCTTGTCAACCATTTCTTAAAACTGAACTAAACCCTCCAGTCCTTTACAGCAAGGAAGCTGCCATCTTAGCCTCTATTTGATCCACAGTTGCCAAGGTGCTGCAAATATGACCAGTCTTGACAGCTTGGTTAAAAAAAAAAAAAAAGAAGCACCTGTGACAGGTATAATTCACATCATGAATTGAATATAACTGTTTTGGGAAACTGTTAAGTTGATGGGTTTAGTTCTGCTTTAGGTTCAACAGGGCTGATAATTGTGTAGGTATTGTTGTATGCGGGTGGTGGTAAATTGTTCTTGTGTTTTTAAAATGTTACACTGTTTTTAGGTTGGTTGAAGTTCTGTATGGTAATTATTCTTTTGTTACCCTGACAGGTAAGAGTTAGCACTGCTGCCCAGGATTTTCCAGGCTTTTTGGGGAAGTACCGCCATCTGCTGGGGCAAACACATAAAAAGGGAGGGAACCAATTCTCGTTGGTTCTGCAGTTAGTAAGTTAGCCAGAGGTTCAGTTCCAGGTTACCCCATGCAAGGAACAAGTATGTTGCAAAAGATGTAATTCATTACTTGCTACTTAACCACCCCTTGTGGGAACCAAGTTGGGGTTCCAGGGGTATGGACTTTTGCTCCTCATCTATGAACTTTAAAGGACTTTTTCACCTAATTAAGGTACTGTAGGACTACCTCCGTGGGCAGGGTTACTGGGAAAATACCTATGGTCAACAAGGGGCACTTAGAAAAACTTGTACAGGAATGTGTGTTGGAAACATCTATTTTGAACTGTTCATTTGTTATTCTTAAATAACTTTAGTAAAGAACTTTGTTGTTACATAACTTTGCCTGGTCTGAAGTCACTTCAGAATAACCTTAAAAGGGGTTCATGCATGCTTGTCGTGTCACAGAACAGGGTTCACACCCAGCGACAAGAGGAAAGAAGAGTTCTAAAGCGTATTTAGGAGCTATTGTCAGTGGTATACCATGTAAAGTGTTGCAGAAGCTAGGTTGAAGATTACAAGGAGTTAATGATGTCTGTGTGGAGAAGTGTTGCTTTTAAAATGGGGTGCTGCCTTAAAAGCCATTTGTATTAAGTAACACTCTCAGCCCACCTCTGGGGGCACTAGCAAGTCTATAGTCGCCATTATTTTGCTGTAATGCTTCTCTGCTCAGTCCTTGAAAAAAATCCCAACATCTCCCATTTGACAGCACTACAGACCTTCAGATTGGCCCAACATTGCAACAGGGACCCAGGAAAGAGTCCATTGTCCTGTGTGGGTTCTGATATGTTGGTTTGGAGCTTGCAGATAGATTTCATTGCCCATCTGAACAGAGCAGCAAGAGGGCAAGGAAAACCGAGTACTGCTTCAGGGGAGGAAAGGTGCTAAATGTACCTTTTTGGAAGGGTGGCAGGAAAGAGAATCAACACAGTAGCAGAAACAGGCAGACAGTGGGCATAGAAAAGGAACTGCAGCAAATGCAACAGGTGGACACAATGAGCAGTGCATAGGAAAGTTTCTGACACTTTTCATTTGCCCTGCATCAGCAAAGGGAAGGTTCACTTTAAGCCCCATGTCATGAATTCAATACATTGCATGAATGAGGGCCACATAGTCTAAAACAGATATTAGCAATTAGGGATAAATTGCTCTGTAAAGTTATGCTAGATATCTGTGCTATACTCCTTAGGCTCTAAATAGACATGTAATCATAAGGGACTCCAATAAAAAAAAGTGCATTCAATAGAATTTGGGACTTTAATCTGAGTTTAAATAAAGTAGTTAGAGGGCAAGAAATATTTGAAGAGAACACTGATTCAGGTAGGGTTGCCACCTCATCTCTTTAAAACTGAACACATATTAATTACATAGGTTCAAAGGCTAATTAAATGCAGATAAGGCACTAAGTGAGTTGAATTACCACCTTAATCAGCCACAGAACCTGTGTGATTAATATGTCTTTGGATTTAAAGGGATGAGGTGGCAACCAGGCTCAGATTAGGCTGTTGGTACCCCGCGAGGTTACCATCAAAAGACATGCACATATGGAAGGAGCGCCAGACCAAAGATAAGAGTCCAAATCCATTTACTGATGTTGTCTTAAAAGTCAGCCACCGCGTTTCAGGGGTCAAAGAATCTCCCCATTCATCAGGGCTACAGTGGACTCAAAGTAAGGCTTTCCTGTTTGAATCTGTGCTGAGAAGCTGATTGGTGGATTAGGATTAAGTATCTGCAGTAGTCAAAATAACAAGAATAAGAAGTATCATTAAAATTCATACTAACCCCGAAGGGTCTGGTATGAAATTTGAGCAGAGGAGCCCACCTTAAAACCAGCCAAAGTTCGATCTGTGTGCTACCCTCTCTTTTCAACAGAAGCCGAAAAACCAGCATTTGATCAGCCAATGCCATCAATAGCTGATCAGCATATTCTGACAGGTAAAGGGGGATTCCCCACTGCCAGAATACAGTAGCGCAGTGAGGGAGAAACCTGCATTCACATTGCTTGTGTGGATGCAGGAATCTGTATTTTTTTTTTCCCCTGGCTGAACAAAAAAAAAACCTCACAGTGTTTACCCAACTTAAAGTGGAGTTCCACCCAGAATTTTTATTTTTTTGGCATCCACTCTTTTAATACTAAATAGATGTAACCTTTTGTTTCCTTACTTTCAAACTGCCTAGTAATTACATGTATTTTTTACTCACAGTTTTACTCACAGTTTTGTCTCTCTCACAACTGGACTTTTCCATTTTAGGTGAGGGCACCTGAAGCCCATCCGTAGTCTCCTGACATATTTTCCTGAAAGAAGTGCATGGTGGGTAACCATCATGCACTCCTCGATCTCGGTCCGCCTTAAATGATGTAATTTCCTGTCTGGAAATAACATGATTTTACAGTACAGCCCACTGACTCCTGGGAAATGATGAGTCACATCTCTCAGGAGGCCAGGGGAAGCAGGAAGTGAGGAGAAGAGCCTAGGACTTAATAGGGGCAGATTATAGAGACCACCTAGCAACATGCGACTTAGGGTGAGTATAATTTTTTTTCCTTCAAAGGTAAGTCATTATAGGCAAAGGACTTGAATGATGTAAAAAACATTTTCTGGGTGGAACTCCGCTTTAAGTTGTAATTTGTCTGTAATTCAAACATCATTTTCTTCTTTGTTTTGCTGTAGTAGACATCATACAGATATGCCACTTCATAGGCATCCCCCAGGCATGTTAGTTAACCACTTCAATACTATGCACTTATAACACTTTCCTACCAGACCAATTTTCAGCTTTCAGTGCTGTTGCGTTTTGAATGAGAATTGCGCAGTCGTGCGACGCTGTACCCAAACAAAGTTTTTATAATTTTGTTCCCACAAATAGAGCTTTCTTTTTGTGGTATTTGATCAGCTCTGCGGTTTTTATTTTTTGCACTATAAACAAAAAAATACCGAAAATTTTGAAAAAAAAAAAAATTCTCTATTTCTGTCACAAAACTTTGTAAATAAGTAAATTATCTCCATCACTGATGGGCACTGAGGAGGCTACACTGACGGGCACTGATCTGGCAGTACTGATTGGCACTGATGAGGTGGCACTGATGATGAGGCACTTATATGGGTGGTCACGGTGGATGATCACGGGTGGATAGTCACGGGTCACGGCGGATACTCACGGTTAGTCACGGCAGATACTCACGGGTAGTCACGGCGAATAGTCACAGGTAGTCACGAGTTATAGTCACGGGCAGTCACGACGAGTAGTCACGGCGGATTGTCACGAGTAGTAACGACGTATATTCACGGAGTAGTAGTCACGGTGGAGTAG
>BLSH010438269.1:787996-805320 GCA_018402905.1 Glandirana rugosa | reverse complement strand
GATACTCACGGGTAGTCACGGTGAATAGTCACAGACAGTCACGACGTATAGTCACGGGCAGTCACAACGTATAGTCACGGGCAGTCACGACGAATAGTCACGGCGGATTGTCACGAGTAGTAACGACGTATATTCACGGAGTAGTAGTCACGGTGGAGTAGTCACGGTTAGTCATGACGGTGTAGTCACGGGCAGTCACATCGGAGTAGTCACGGGTAGTCACTACCTCTTTTACATGAATAAATGTTTCAAAACACTGTCTTTATCTCTTTAAAAAAAAAGTTTTAAAAGCCAGACAAAAACAAATATCGCGTTTTTTATTTTTGGCGTCCCCACTAGTTTATGGTGGCGACGCTGTACCCAAACAAAGTTTTTATCATTTTGTTCCCACAAATAGAGCTTTCTTTTGGTGGTATTTGATCACCCCTGCGGTTTTTATTTTTTGCGCTATAAACAAAAACAGACCGAAAATTTTGAAAAAAAAATTTCTCTATTTCTGTCACAAAACTTTGTAAATAAGTACATTTTCTCCATCACTGATGGGCACTGATGAGGCTACACTGACGGGCACTGATGTGGCAGTACTGATTGGCACTGATGAGGTGGCACTGATGATGAGGCACTTATATGCAGCAATGATGAGCACTGTTAGGCGGCACTGATAAGCAGCACTGACGGGCACTGATATGCAACACTGACGGGCACTGATATGCAGCACTGACAGACACTGATAAGTGGCACTGATGGGCACTCATAGACGGCACTGATTGGCACTCATAGGCAGCACTGGGCACTGATAGGTGGCACTGATGGGCACTCATAGGTGGGCACTAGTAGGTGGCACTGGTGGGCACTGATATGTGGCACTGGTATGCACTGATAGGGGCACTGGTGGGCACTGGTGGGCATATGTACTGAAAGGGGCCCATTCCCTGGTGGTCTAGGGTGGCATCTGAAGGTGGCACTGCGTGCCATTCTATTGGGCACTATGCCCCTTACCTGGTGGTCTAGGGTGGTCTCCCTGCTGGTCCAGATCGGCTCGCTGGTGGGCTCCCTGGTGGTCCTGGGTGGGCACATTGTTGGTGGTCCCTGGGCAGGCTCCCTGGTGGTCTAGTGTGGCGATCCGAGGGGGGGCTGTGCTGATAAATCATCAGCACAATCCCTCCCTGTCAGGAGAGCAGCCGATCAGCTCTCCTCTACTCAGGTCTGCAGACCCGAGTACAGGAAAAGCCGATAAACGGCTTTCCTGTGTTACACTGTGACTAGCCTTGTTTGGTTATGGCTGATCACATGGTAAAGTGCTTCAGATGGAAGCACTTTACCGAGATCGGTATTGCGGGAGTCGGACTGACCTCCCACACCACCGATTGCCGCAATGCGTCATATGACGTCCAGTCAGGATAACTGAACCACTTCCCAGCCGTCATTCTGCATACAGCGGTCGGGAAGTGGTTAAGGGCTCATTCACATTAGCCACTGCATTCTAAAGCAGCGGCTGGTGTGCAGCATGATCTGGCCAAGATCAGTGCAGTGATGATGCACTGATCTTGGCACGTCACTCTGGTTTCTTTTTTTAGTTTTTTTAATGAACTTTATTGAGATGTCACACAGACATCTCATAATGTTCAATTGTCAGTCGCAGTACTTTTTTTTCATAGTATGCAACCTGCAATTGCCCCTTCTTTCAGCACACACTGCCTGCACACCATTGCAACACATTATTAAAATCACTTCTCCTTTCCAAACTGGTATATGTTCTCCAGGGTAGAGCACAATAGACATGTGCACTGCTGAAAAATTAGTTAGTTTACGATTCATTCATTTTTTTTCAGTTTTTCAGGTCATTCATTATGATCGCAATTCCTAAATTTGTAAATTCAAAAATTCATAAGTGCGTAAATTCAAAAATTCTTAAATTCGTAAATTTGAAAATCCGAAAATAAGAAAGAAAATCCAAAAATTCTAATTACTTACTAATAATAACTAACAATTAAATTATAGGTATTGGAATTTCCTTTCAAATTTGGCTGTTAGTGAACGTAACGAATGCAAATTTATACGAAGTTATGAATTATCCGAAATAACGAATGCCGCATCTAAACAAATGGAATGGAATGAATTATCAATAAAGAATAATAATAATAATAATATTAAAACATTATTATTATTAGTGTTATTAATTATTATTCGTTTTTTACGTTCCATTCGTTTAGATACGGCATTTGTTATTTTGGATAATTCATAACTTAGGATAAATTCATATTCGTTACGTTCACTAACAGCCAAACTTGAAAGGAAATTCCAATACCTATAATTTAATAGTTATTAATAGTTACGTAAGTTATTATTTGTTTTATTAGTATTATTTCAGATTTCCGAATTTTCGAATCTTGAAATTTATGAATTTACGAATTCTCAAATTTACGAATATTCGGAAAAATTTGTTAAACGGGTTTTCATTAATTTGGATGTCTCCAAATTAATGAATTTGTCAAAATTTGTTAAAAAACTAACTCGGAACGAAACAAATTGCACATGTCTAGAGCGCAACACACTGCCTTCCCCCTTTCATGCCACTGGTTTGAGTATCCCTTGACTATTATTTCCCCCCATGCCACTGGTCTGACTGTCCATTGACTATTTGTCTAGAAAATGTCCATTACATTATTAACATCAAGTCCTGTTGACTTCCATGGGGTTTGGATTCAGCACCCAAAATGCCAAACCCACCAACAACAGGTACATTCAGATCATCCCTACTCATAACCCATCTGCTTGAAGGACCTGGTAGGGTCCCTGCTGATAGACTCTACTTACATTCAATTGGAAGGCTTCACCAAGTAGTGAAAGAAGTCTCAGTAACCAGCCTGTCATGGGAATGCAGACACAGGTAAGAGGTGGAAACATTTAATGTTCTTTTAATTTTTAATCTAATTGGGCTAGAAGAGGAGTGTAGGGTGGGTAAAGTTTAGTGTGGGGGTTACCAAAAGATCAACTTTTAGACAGTGGTAGAATACAACAATCGTTTGTTTATCCAAGGTATTGGTAAGTGTATTTAACAGAGTACTGCCATCTAGTGGCCACGTTATCATATAAAGTACACTATAACATGTATGGAATTTTATATGAATAACCTTTATGCTACTAATATATTATGCAAGCATGATTATTATGAAAATGATTATTTTGTCAATTTTATACCAAAATATATACATCAGTTTTTAGTTGTATGCCTAAGACAGTGCAGTGTTTTTAATTCTGTGTTGTCAGGTTTGCATTCTTGACATTCTTGCTTAAGATAATATAGTCTTCTCTAGGCTTTGTTAAAAAGAGTTAAATTAGCCTAAATTATTGCACTTTCAAATTTTTTCCTATAGTCTACAATTTGTTTCAATATTATTGATACTTCCTTCAAATCATGATTGATTGTGTGGAATGTACATAGGTAAGAAAATCACAAGCACCAGTTAATCAAGGGTGTTTGCAAAGCGTAGCTTGCGTTTATGCACATAGATGTTTGCCAGAATCCATTATGTAAATGTTGGATTGATACCCAAAATTTATTGAAACTGCAACAAAGCACTGTCTATGTTCAAACAGCATTAAACACTTGTGAAAATCTGTAACGCAGTCAATTATACTATAACTGACAAAGGAAACTGATAGTGATGCAAAGACCAGCTAACAGTGTTGTTTTTTCTTTGTAATGAAACTATTTTTCCTGAAACAGCCCCTTTAACCTAGCCTATAAAACTCACTTCATACAAAATGGATCTGCTTTTTTTTGTTCATTCAGACCTTGAATTGACCTTTAAGTATATTACTTTATTTGGTTTTTGCTTTATTCTTTCTTTATTCTCTTGTGTCCACCTGTGTTCTCATCTCTCCCAGTTTGATGGCCCAACTTAGAATCCTAAATGGGTATGAAAAGCTTCAGACACCCATACGGTGTCATGGACCTTTGGTTAGCTTAGCTAAGCTGTCAGGTGGACCTTGTTCTTTCCTAACTGTTTTTTTGTTTCATCAGGTGACATCTGATGTAATTTTCAGTTTGATTATTCTCATCTTGGCATATGCAACTTCCACCTTTCCTCTGTGTTTAATTAGGTTGGGAGCAGGGGGCAGCACTCACAGCAGCTTATTTAAATTCCAATTTGTGGAAACGGGAACGGCCTCTACTTCCTCTCTGCCTCCTTGTTTTTGTTGATCAGGCTCTACAGGTATGAATTTGTTTTTGTTTAGCTGAGTATGACAGACATTTTCGTCCGTTTTTTCCTATCTAATCCTATGTACTAATACTCCATTATTATTCTTGACTAGAACTCATGGGTCCACCCACCCATGCCTATGCACCAGCAGCAGTTGCCTTCAAGGTCAGCGTGGGAATATACTTAGTTTTTTTACCCCACACTTTTGGATAGGCAACTAAAAGAATTTGGTGACTCTCTTTCCCTCTGTGTTCTGTTTTAGCCTTTCTAGAGGGAAGGGCCTGAAAAGAAATGTCCCATTTATCATCTAGCACACCTAAAAGCATACCGTTTGAGTCTGTGGGAAAACATGGACCTTCTTTTAAAAATAAACACTTCAAACATTTAGCTTCAAGCTAGTATTCACATCACGAAAGTGACAAGTCTCGCAGAGGAAGCTCTCTTTATCATCCACTTCAGTTCAAAAACTAAGATCTTCAATTCAACAGTTCCTTTTGCATATTGACAATTGATAGATTATTAAACCTCATGCTTTTGACTTTACATTGGTCTACTTTTTTATTGAAGCCATTAATAGTGCAATTCTGTGGGTAGTTCAGGTGTGGTACCCTAAAAAGATTAGAAAGTATAATCCCTACCATAGTAAAGAACTCTCCACATTTCCTTTGTTGCCAGAAGTGAAGGAGATTGTAGAAGATGGCACTTTCAGAGAAAACAAATTCTGTACACAACCTGTTTGCCCACTTATACCCTTTGCAAGAGAAGTGATCCTTCCATTGGATATTGCAAGGCGAGCAACGTCTTTGTTCTATACCCTTTGAAGGGCAAATGTTACCCTCTCTTTTCCCCTTGCAGGTGCTGCCATATAACTGTTGGCTTTTTTTCTGGTTGGAGTGGGTGACTATTCTCCCCTTCAGTCCCATTGCACTCTCAGCTCGTTTGGCAGGGCTTTGGCTTTTTGCATCTTAGGGAGTATTCTCCCTTTCCACCACTAGATGGCCACCTTCAGCCTGATCAGGGTGGATAGGGATTAACATGTCGGTATCACTGCATCTCTGTAATGCGAGCGCCACCGACTTCCTGTCGTCCCCGGAAGTGGCAATTCCCGTCCTCCTGTGATGCCTCCCCTGTCTGTGGCGTGTGATGGAGGAAGAGAGTGGCGTGGAACACAAGCCACATGCGGCCGGCCAGTGGGATGCGTTCCATTGGCCAGAAATCCTGGATTTTCAGCCGATGTGATCCTATCGGTTGGATCCGTTGGTTGATTGTCCGGTGCACGCCCAGAAGCTATTTAAACACAGATATTTGTCTCCCTCCCTGTCACTACCACTTATCCCTGTCCCATATGGAGGATTGCTCCCTTTGAGCAGATGGTTCAAGGTTAACACACCTTTGGAGGTATCTTTGGCATTTTGTTTGAAATTTTGGGCTCTGGTATTATGGTATTCTTATGGGGGGCTCTGCTTGAATGAATTTGTATCATGAAACCCCATAGCTTTGCTCTTGGGTCATTTTTTCATGAATATAATCTATACCATTTCCTGTTTTTTATATATCTCAGGGTTAGGGATGGTATTGCTCTTTCTGAATATCCCTTCCTATATTCAGGATAATAATTTGACGCCAAAGATCTTTGGGATTTTTTCCTGCCTCCTAAGTGTCACCTATATTTGCTTCTGCCACTAAGGAGATAATACTTCTTTCTCCTCCTTGCCTGCCTACACATAGGATATTCTGTTTGAAAGTAAGTTAACATATTACCTTTATTCCCCTTCAGTCCCAGATACTGGATCAGTTACTATGGGTGACAGTCTTGAGGGGTGGGGGCCAATTGTCAGGGCAGGCCAGCTTAGAGGAGATGGAGAGGCAACAAAGAGTGATTATCAAACATCCTAGTATTGACAGAAGCTTTTATATGACAATTTTGCACATCAAGAGAGGTGGTGCTTAGAGTCTGGCCTAAATGAGGGAATTGGCGCATGTCATGAGTGGGGCCCCAGCTTCTAGATCTGCAAGCAGTGTACTTACCAGTGCCTCAGAATGTCTGAGCAGACCATATCAGTTGATATTTTCCAGATCCAAAAGAGTGGAGTCCAAGGAGCAATTATCTTAATGTGGTTTTCGAAACCCGAGGAGTTCCATTCGTAGATCTGATGTTGTCCAGTGAGAACACTTGCCTAGCAAACTATGTATTGAGGTTCTGTGATCCAAGGGCTTTGGATGCGGCAGCTTTTATGTTATTGTGGTCATTTCCAGTAATGTACACGTATCCCCCTACAACGTGCTAGGGCTCCTATGCTCTTTGCAGAGTACATTTATTTTGCGCTATAAAATGGATGTGGCAGCCTTGGCTGATGCTTGCTTTGATGCTTCTGTTCTTTTTTTTTAATCAGAACGGTTATATCCATTACAGGCATTATCAAAGCATTGCATTAACCAAATTTAGTACACTCAACATGGTCTCATCAATGGACAGTCATACAGGATATTAGCAGTGATAATCTGTTTCCTCCCTCCCTGTAGAATTCCTATCTGAGGGTCCATAACTTAGTACACATCTTCCCTTATGTATTTTCTAAAAATTTAAACATGTATCGAACCCTTCTTCTTCTTCCAGAATCCGTTCTTAACAGAAAACAGGTATTGAACTTTTATAAACATATAGTGCAAAATGAACCTACTCTTGATGGGTTAGATTCTAAGTATTCTGTCCATTGCCAACTGTGGAGGTACCAGACTAGGGTCGTCCAGCCAGGGCTGCCAAATAGCGGTAAATTTTCCTGTGGAGTTCCTATGTTGGTACGTCAAGTGTTCCCTGAGGAGAAGGGAATTAACATATGCTATCCATTGTTTCTTAATGGTGTGGTGGGTGCCATCCAATGTCTGGCAATTAATTTTCTGGCTAAGTATAGCAGACGGGTAATCATAAGATATGTGCCTTTTTTGAACATTTCACTATCTATCGCTCCTAAGAGGCAAATTAGTGGTGTAGTTAGCAGAGGTATCTGAGTCAAATTAGTAATGTTTTGGGTTACCACCTCCCAATATCTCTTAAGCTTGGGGCAGTGCCACAGCATGTGAATGAAGTCGCCTTTGTGAATTTTACACTTGGGGCATAGTGAAGAGTTCCGGACCCCCCATGCATGGAGTCTAGCTGACGTCCAGTAGGCCCTGTGAAGGATGAATAGTTGGGACAATTTAAGCGATGCCAAGACAGACACCATAGGGATCAATTCTAGTATCATGTCCCATAGGTCGTTATATATGAATCCCAGGTCTGCTTCCCACTGAGTCTGAGTCCTACAGAGTAGGCGTGTATAGTCCCGAGCCATGGCCAACAGGGAAGCGTAGATTCTAGATATTAATCCTCATTTCATTTTAGCTTTAGTAATGTCCCAAATCAAGGGGGATGCAGCAGTTGTAAATGTGAGTGTCTGCTCCTGCGTCCTGAATGCGTAACGAAGTTGCAGATACTGATAAAATTGTTTGGAGGTTAACTGGAACTCAGTGCATAGTTGGTCATACGGTTTTAAAATATTATCCTGATAAATTTGAGGAAAGAATCAGATCCCCTTACGTTTCCAAACAGAGAAGCCCTGCAGTTTGAAAAGCTCAGAGAAATTTGGGTTATCCCATATAGGGGTGAAGCACAGTGGGCCCCTAACTGCCAAGGCAGCCATACTTTCTGAAGCAGGGTCGCCGTGGCTGAGGAGGGGGGGAGGGACAGAACATTTATCTCCAAATGGGAGGTGGCCGACAATCCCGAGGACCCCCGGGCCACTATTTGTGTCACCGGATTCGGACTGTCCACCTTCCCCCAGCAGGCTAGTTGCTGCAGTTGTACAGCCAAAACGTACATTTTGGCATTGGGGACAGCCAGGCCCACTTTATCTTTACTAAACTGTAAGTTATATAAGCTTATCTCTAAATTGGGTGTCTATAGTTCTAAACCATTTATTAGGTATCCACATGGGGGAGTTCTGCAGATGATAGAGAAGTTGTGGGGCCCACACCATTTTTGTTAAACTGATCCGTCCCACCACCAACAGAGGAAGTTTGCACCAGGTCAGGCTTTTGTCCCATTGCCTGTCCAGGAGCGGTTTCAAGTTTAGGCAAAACTAGTCTGAAGCGGTCGGGGATACCACCACCCCCAAGTATTTGAAGGAGGAGACAATGGGAATTTGGGCTGTGTCTCCCAGAAGGGGCCCTGTCAGAGGGTCAAGAGACATCAGGACAGACTTCGACCAATTGATGGTGAGGCCGGAGTATTGGCCATATTGTATTATAATTTGCATGGCTGTGCAGAGTGAGTCGTCCGCATTTCCCAAATATACAAGTGTGTCGTCCACGTACATAGACACTTTATGATGCTTCTGTTCTTACTTCATTTGTTTATAATGTATACTGTAAAACATTGGATATTGGCAGTGCCCTGCCTTTGTTGAATAGTTATTGATATTCTATATCCTATATGTACTGACATAGGGATTATGAAAAAATTGTTATCAAATAATTACCATAATTTTTCTTTTCTGATTCATACCCATATACAGTATGCACAGTTCCCTTCCCAGGCTGCCTGTACTAGTTATAGGTAACATCTTCGGTCTGAAGTGAGGTTTTCTTTAATAGATTATGCTGTCATTGGGTCTTGTAGGTGGAGCCACACTTATATGTACTGACATGGTTATATAACAGGAAAGGAAAATTGTGTTTAGTGTTTGATAATAATTTGCTATATTTCTAAATTCTCTTGGCTACAGAATGTAGAATGCACGCAATTGGAAATCTATGCAGCTTTGTGTATCTTGCAAAAAAAATCATAGGGGAGATAAGAAGTGTGTGCTTTTTATTCTTTTTCACAGGTATACATAGTAAATTCCTGTAGACCAAAACAGGAAACATCAGCATTATGCACCAAAGATACTTTGAGATAATCCAATGCAGTGTTATTTGCCTCCTGGCTGTTCTTTTGAAGAAAATGACATGCAGGAAACTGTGACAAATGGCAATACCTAATAGAATCCCCAGCAGACCTGATACATTCACTTGATGGCTGAACACAAAAGCACACAAGACATCATAGTGCATGCAGAATTTCACTTTTGGCATGAATCAGTGTGGAAAAAACAGACCATTGAAAAAAAGAAAAAGAAAACAACCCCACCTATTATCTATGGGAAAATGCCTTTTTTTCTTTTTTTAAGCCCTGAGGTTACACTGGTTGTTGGCTTGGACCCAAGCATAGCATTAGTTAGTTAGAACTATTTAATAAACAACAAGAGGATAAAATCCATTTACCTTTCTCATGTAGTCAGTGTGAACTATCATACTTGCATATTGTAATTATTTCTAATTAATATGACAAGCTGTCTTTGGAAATTAAGTAAGTCATTTGTCTAGCAGCTCCAATAATGCAAAGGTTAAATAAGGATTAGAAAGTGATTAGAAGACACATTTTGTGCTCTCATTTTATGCCATAAACCTGTCCATTTCCATCATCTCTGTTTAGAGACCATTAATATTCTGCTATTGGTGTTCATTCCTTAAAGGGGTTGGCAGGATTTGAACACTATTGACTGATAGAACTATTGCTCCTCTTGATTTGTATTACAATTTCTAAAGTGTGCACACGGTCAAATAATCATAATTTATTTACTATGGACAGGACACAGATCAGTTAAAAGATATTTTTGCATACTGAAAAATCTAGTTGACTCAGCTTGGGTTCTTCAGTAGCCCAACTGTCTTTTTCTCATGCATGATGCTTAATTTGGTTATATCACAAGTTAGCCACATACAGTATGTATCACCATCATAAGGATCTTCTATACAGAAAATTGATGAGTCTTGTCAGAAGACACTTGCCTTCCTATGTTGAAACAAGGGTATTATGGAGAACTACAAATTAACAACTTTCTGCAATCCTCATATCAATGTGGTCAATGGATGAACATGCCAAATTTGCAATAGAAGCTTTAATTTAACACTATAAAAGCTTTGATTCCATGAGATAGGCAATGAACAGCTTATGATTGAAGGGGAATTGTACATCATAGCAAAGATTATTCTTCTGATTGATACAACTACTGCTCCAAAGAAATGTATCACTTGCTTTTATATGGGCATGTGTGGTCAGCTTTATTTTATGCATAAAATCCTACAGTTACCCTCACCCCAAATGTAGGACAGGTCAGGTCAGTTATGGTGTCAATATACAGGGATCTAAGGAGAAGTGTCAGGGAATTGCTGATTTATAGACAGGTTTGTACTTTGATGACAAGATTCCTATAAAGAGGAGCTGAACCCTGGAAACTGTGCCCAAAAACGCAGGCAGAAAGCAAAATAATAGTGGTCTCAATGAAGCTGATATTTGTCCACTGCTGGCTTACCATTACTTATTTTGTACTGTGTCTCTATATGAAAATGACCATTTTGGTAAAGGCAGTACTTTTCTTCCTCATGTCAGAGTGTCCTTGGAAAGAGAACAGCAAGCAGCACAGTACTGACACCACTAATTCTCACAGCTTGCCATAGGGACATCCAAGCAGACTCATTCCCCAGCTGCGGCTCTGTGTGTCCATTCACACTCCGAGCCTCGACTCCGCCCCCTCTCTCTCCTAATTGGCTTACTGGCTGTCTCAGCCAATAAGGAGAGAGTCCCCGCAAAGTCGAGGCTCTCTTGCACATCAAAGGATCAAGATGGGGCTCAGGTGAGTATTAGGGGGGTTGGGGGGGCTGCTGCACAGAGTAGTTTTTTTACCTTCATGCATAGAATTCATAAAGTTAAAAAAACATGAGCCTTTAGATACCACTGTAAAAGCAGCAGTGTCTTAGATCTCACACCGCAGATTCACATTTATTAGGCTGTAGGCACAGAAGTGCCTTGGCACCCTCACATACCAGGGGGTGCAGTAATATTTTCAAGAGGATTCAAGACAAAAAAAATAGCTTTTTCGGGGCACAAGCTATGCATAATAAACCTTTCCAGATGTTTTCTATAATATAGCAAATCTTTACTTGTAGAGTTCAGTTCCACTGAATATATGTGGATAAGCCCCATCACACAAGGAAAACATGAATCTAATACTAGATTCATAAATTGTTTCCTATTTTTTTTTGTTTCCTAGTACTTATAGAGAATTTATGCAAAGTAAAAACAAAATCAAAGATATCTGTGCAGTAGGGATAGATGCGAACTGTACTTTTTTTGGATACATGGTAAAAAAGTAGCACTCTGTACAATTTTGGGTCTGCAGCAGAAACAAAAGCCTACATGGACCAACTTGCTGCTGCTATATGTTGTGGACACAGACTAGACAATATGCATGGGTTAATGTGTCTCAGCAATTCATCTTCCCTATTCAGCAATGTAGTGGGATGCAAGAGGTTGTATGCTTGTTCTCTCTATTTACAGGAGGGGATGATAATTGTTTGGAATTAGATGGTCCTCTGATAATTGTACAGTACAGGTATGCTCTAGGTATGCTCTAGCATGTTGTGCTGGACTGCTGTCCAACAGCAACTTGGTTTTACTATTCACACATTTACTTTAGGTAGCAACAACATACCAGCATATTTACGACTGTTGTGAGGTTGGACTCAAAATACCTTTTGACTGGCTCCATTGCATCCTAATGTGTATATATGTTTGCATAACCTAAGGGCAATGACACTATGAACCACCGTGACTCATTCACCTCTGCTAATGAGAGCAGTACCACAGGGTGTGCCTACATAAACAGAATTCATGACATCTCACATACTGTAATGACACATCTGTCATATAGCCTGTTTAACATTTTCCTCTCTGACTTTACTGTCTTAGGAGCAAACCCATCTAATTCTGTTGATGGATTTCTTTTTCGTCATTTTTAGGAAACACATGTATAAACATGAGAATATTGGTCACTAAAATGCTGGAGTAAATGTTTTAACCTTTTTGAGTTTCAGATTCTCAGCTTGCAAGCCGCAATCAGCTATAGATAATGGTGCACAAAAGTGTCTCCCGGACACTTTATAAATAAGTCATACTGTCAGTACTACCATAAATAAATGTAGGAACCGCAGAGGCACCTTGATAGTGGGGGGCTTGCTACTACAGTATATTCTTCAAAATGCTTGCAAAAGTTCAACTGTAAAATCCTCAATTCATGAAGTTCTCTTTAAAAGGTTCCTCTGCCCTGTGCTCATTCAAAGAATATGTTACCCCATTATTTCATGTTCTTGATATGTGCCTATTGTACCATGCACTTGTGTTAAAAACTATTCTGTTCTCTTTGTATTGCTTCCAATGTATGAAATACCTGGGTTCCTGTTTTCTTATTTCAAGCTGACCACGCTGGGCATGAGTGCTCATCAATTCCGACGTGGTAAGTTTTCTGGCTGTGCAGGGAGATCAACCTGCCTGTCCTCAAATGGCCAAGACTTTTGCTTACACACCCCCTGGCACAACCATTCACTGGGAAGAGCAGTGTGCTGCAGTTTCTTCACTCCTAGCTCTGCTAGTCCCTTATGTAGCTGAGAACAGAGGTTACATGATCACTTACACACAAAAAAGGTATTTATAATATATACAGTATAATGTACACAAACACACACACACATATTTTATTATATCTATTCATGTAACAACACTGAAGAAATGACACTTTGCTACAATGTAAAGTAGTGAGTGTACAGCTTGTATAACAGTGTACATTTGCTGTCCCCTCAAAATAACTCAACACACAGCCATTAATGTCTAAACCACTGGCAAAAAAAGTGTGTACACCCCTAAGTGAAATGTTCAAATTGGCCCCAAAGTGTCAATATTTTGTGTGGCCACCATTATTTTCCAGCACTGCCTTAACCCTCTTGGGCATGGAGTTCACCAGAGCTTCACAGATTGCCACTGAAGTCTCCTTCCACTTCTCCATGACAACATCACAGAGCTGGTGGATGTTAGAGAACTTGCGCTCCTCCACCGTCCATTTGAGCATGCCCCACAGATGCTCAATAGGATTTAGATCTGGAGACATGCTTGGCCAGTCCATCATCTTTACCCTCAGCTTCTTTAGCAAGGCAGTGGTCATCTTGGAGGTGTGTTTGGGGTCGTTAGCATGTTGGAATTCTACCCTGCGGCCCAGTCTCCAAAGGGAGGGGATCATGCTCTTTTTTAGTATGTCACAGTACATGTTGGCATTTATGGTTCCCTAAATGAACTGTAGCTCCCCAGTGCAGGCAGCACTCATGCAGTCCTAGACCATGACACTCCCACCACCATGCTTGACTGTAGGCAAGACACACTTGTCTTTGTGCTCCTCACCTGGTTGCCACCACACACGCTTGACACCATCTGAACCAAATAATTTTTTTCTTGGTGCACTATGCACTTCCCATGCACTATATTTAAAGGATTTTTTTCATTTTTTGTTGCACTTTAAGCATAAAATCACTGCTCCTGAAAAAAACAATAGTTTTAAAAAAAAAAAATATATATATATATTGATACATGTCCCCCTGGGCAGGACCCAGACCCCCATACTTCTTTTATGGCCACTTACTTGCATATAAGCTTTCAAAATGGGCACTTTTGATTTTTCCTGTTCGGCTCCCATAGACTTCAATGGAGTTCGCCGTTTGGGTCAGGACATTTCCCCTGTTTGGGAGTTCTGCTGTGAACCGAACAAGGGTGTTAGACTCATTCCTCCACTGAGATATCTAATGATGAGGGGATCATGCTCTGCTTCTGTATGTCACAGTACATGTTGGCATTCATGGTTCCCTCAATGAACTGCAGCTCCCCAGTGCCTGCAGCACTCATGCAGTCCCAGACCATGACACTCCCACCGCCATGCTTGACTGTAGGCAAGACACACTTGTCTTTGTACTTCTCACCTGATTGCCACCACACACGCTTGACACCATCTGAACCAAATAAGTTTATCTTGGTCTCATCAGACCACAGGGCATGGTTCCAGTAATCCATGTCCTTAGTCTGCTTGTCTTCAGCAAACTGTTTGCGGGCTTTCTTGTCCATCATCAAGAGGCTTCCTTCTAGGATAACAACCATGTAAACCAATTTGATGCAGTGTACGGCGTATGGTCTGAGCACTGACAGGCTGACCCCCCACCCCTTCAACCTCTGCAGCAATGCTGGCAGCACTCATACGTCTATTTCCCAAAGACAGCCTCTGGATATGACGCTGAGCATATGCACTCAACTTCTTTGGTCGACCATGGCGAGGCCTGTTCTGAGTGGAACCTGTCCCGTTAAATCACTGTATGGTCTTGGCCACTGTGCTGCAGCTCAGTTTCAGGGTCTTGGCAATCTTCTTATAGCCTAGGCCATCTTTATGTAGAGCAACAATTCTTTTTTTCAGATCCTCATAGTTGTTTAACATGAGGTGCCATGTTGAACTCCCAGTGACCAGTATGAGAGATTGAGAGCGATAACACCAAATGTAACACACCTGCTCCCTATTCACACCTGAAACCTTGTAACACTAACAAGTCACATGACACTGGAGAGGGAAAATGGCTAATTGGTCCCGATTTGGACATTTACACTTAGAGATGTACTCACTTTTGTTGCCAGCAGTTTAGACATTAATGGGAACAGCAAATTTACACTGTTATACAAGCTGTACACTAACTACTTTACATTGTAGCAAAGTGTCATTTCTTCAGTGTTGTCACATGAAAAGATATAATAAAATATTTACACAAATGTGAGGGGTGTACTCACTTTTGTGAGATATTGTATACGTTTTACCTTTCATTTCTGTTTTAAACCAAATGGGTTGTTTTAGAAGGTGAGGGTTCGCATACAATTGAAGTTATCCTTATTGATATCTTTGCTGAGCTGATGCAGAATCAGCAATCAAAAGAAAAAAATGTGCAATTTCTTAACCCAATAACTAAAATCTCAATTGGCTTTAACATGCTAATAAAATGTTAAAAATATTTTTGTGATCTTGCTATGCAGGTCCTTGTACAAGCCCTTCCTGAAATAGGAATATAGGGAAAAGTGAGGGCAGTGAAACCATAGGCTCCTGCTACTGTCAGTCAAACTCCTGGGAGGATGGTGCAGGAGCATGGCTTACATGACACTAAGATGTTGATTTACTAAAACTGCAGAGTGCAAAATCTGGTGCAGCTGTGTATGGTAGCCAATCAACTTCTAACTTCAGCTTGTTCAATTAAGCTTTGACAATAAAACCTGGACGCTAATTGGTTTCTGTGCAGAGTTGCACCAGATTTTGCACTCTCTAGTTTTAGTAAATCAACCCCTATGTGTATCCCATTTCTTGTAGGAGCGCAAAGGAACAGAAACTGAGGGTAAATCCCCATTGGAGGTCACAGACAAAATTAGGGCCCGTGTCAACAGGCAGTGGACTTGTGTTAATTGCATCAGTTTGACATCACTTCTGATGCTTCTGATATAATTCAGAATTCATTAAGAGATGCATTATGCTGCATTTGATCTCCTTCAGATATGCATTTACCTGCTTCTAGATGGTTTTACATTTCCATAGAGTTGTATGGGAATGCAAATCCTGCTTGAAAGCCCATTAACACAGGCCCTTAGGCTTTAAAGTGGTCAAAGGACCACTTGTTAGACACTACTGCTTTACATGTATTAACCACTTACGGACCGCCTGCCCACCACTTGTGGACCACCAAATAGAAAAATAGCCAGGATAAAGATAAATCAGATGAATTGCACCACTACGGATGGGTGATCCGTGCAGGCAAAGCAACCTACCCAAATGTCATTGCCCATGCGCATCTCCTTGCTGACACCCGCTGCAGGAGTCTGTCAGCCAGTCTCAGCCAATGATGCAGCCTGCTGATTGGCTGTGTGCAATCACAGCCCAGAGCCCTGTGTTGACAATCACCACAGGACTCTGTACAGAGTGAGCGATCTCTCTGTTTCTTTTCCCTGCAGGGATGAGAAACAAAGAGATATTTAGTAAAAATCTGCACACATTACACAATGTTAGGCACGCATTTAACCCCTTGATCACCCCAGATTTTAACCCCTTCACAGTCAGTGTCTTTAGTACAGTGACAGTGTATATTAGCACTGATCACTGTATTAGTGTCACTGGTGATGCCCCCCAGCATCAATTAGTGTCAGATTGCCTGCCGCGCTATTGCAGTTCCATTATAAGTCGCTGATCACAACCGTTAGTAATGAAAAAAAAAATCCAATATATATCCCATAGTTTGTAGATGCTAGAACTTTCACGCAAACCAATCAATATACACTTGCTTGATGTTTTTTTTTGTTTATTTATTTTTTTTTTTTATTGGATATGTTTTATAGCAGATTTTTTTTTTTTTCAAAATGTTCGGTCTTTTTAATTTATATTGCAAAAAATAAAAACCCAGTGGTGATCAAATATCGCCAAAAGAGAGCTTTATTTTTGTGAAAAAAATGATAAAAATGTAGTTTGGGTACAGCATAGCATGATCACGCAATTACCAGTAGCGCAGTGTTAAATAGCATAAAATGGCCTGGTCATGATGGGGGTAAAACCTTCTGGAACTGAAGTGGTTAATCATGTAACTGGTGTAATTCATCTTATTTGTTTTCATCCTGGCTATTTTGGTAAAAGTGCTTCATTTGACCAAATCTGCCTCTTTTAGATTACATGCATATTTACACTTAGAAGGACTTTGCTTGCAAAGTTTCTAGAAAAACTTTAAACATCTTCAGCCAAAACCTAGGCTATATGAAATGGTTATAAAACATCTGAGAGGAATGATGTGACAGGCATAGGAGCTGAGCGATTCACATTTGTTCACAAGAGGTCATGTGATTATTAAGTGAGCAAGATGTAAGTAATTCAACAGCTCATCTCTGACATATTCAAGGAAAAATGAGTATAGTTCTTAGAGACAAACCACAGTGTATTTTCAGTACACATTTTGAAGTATTATTGCAAAGTTTGCCTGAAAGTAGCTTTTGATGTGACTTTCACATTTCACTTGCTTGCTGCGCTATCTTTCTCTAATTGCTATTCTGTATCTGAGACACTGAAGTTAGACCCTGTACCACTTGCTTGAAAATAATATATATATATATATATATATATATATATATATATATATATATATATGTATAAT
>BLSH010438269.1:755632-787986 GCA_018402905.1 Glandirana rugosa | reverse complement strand
TTAAAGGTACTTTTTATTACATGGCGAAACTCTAATAATATATATATATATATATGTATAATTACAAGCTATAAAAAAGAAAGTAGATAAAAACACAAATATGACTATTTACATGTATGAATGGCGTGACCACACTTACATACATTACATTAAAATAGAAAAGGCTAAAAATTCTCTTTACACTAGGTCCAAACCCAATATCAAAAATGTCATATGAATTTAAATATGTTGATGTAATTTTAAAAAGTTAAAAGAGTAGATATATTGTGCTAATGTATAAAGAACACCTGAAAAAGCTGCAACCAGAGGTACACAATACGTAGAGCAATTTATATGGAGACCAAAAAGCTTGCTCTATAAACTATACTAAACATACAAAATAAACTAGGTAAAAATATCAATTAATTGAGTCCATTAACCTCCCTGGCAGTATTATTATGTCAGATTTTTGCATCTCAAAGCGGTACATTATTTTTCATGGAAATTTGACGTTTTTTATTGTAGGCCTGTAATTCTTAGGAATAACTCACTTAAAAATCACTGTTCAAACAAGAGTATAGTAGACATCTCGGGTATGATAAAGTTTGAAACACGAAATCATAAATTATAATATATATAACTATAAATAATTATCAAAAATAATAATATAATAATAATAAAATGTATTCAATAATGTAATAAAATAAAAAACACTGATATTTGAAAGTTGCAGAATTGTCGCTGTCATCACTTTCAGGGTGATGATGAATTTCCCCACGAATCAGTATCGCTCAATTGTGAAAATGATTCTCATTTACTATCGCTGTTTTCTAGCTGATCAAAAACCACTTTTGAGGTAAAGGGACGCTTTTTGGATGCCATGGACATTCTTAAGTTTCCAGACAGAAAGAATGACATATATAATATAAAAGTGCATGCAGGGCACTGCACAAAGTACTAGGGACAAAATAGATGAGAAATGATTTGATACAGTAATGTAATATTACAGATTACAGTGTACTGTATGTTTACTGTGTGTTTCACTTTTTGAATTTCCCGCCGGACTTCCCCTCCTTGTGACGCAACACTCGCTGGGAATGGAGCCTGGCATCACAGTACATCGGGCAGAAGACACAGCCCGCAGACACAGCGGGGGGGGGGGACATCGCTGTATCCAGGGGACAAGGTAAGTAACTTGGTCTGGATCCAGTGATGCAACCCCGAGTGTGGCTTGGGGTTACCTCTTTTGGCAGTGAAAATTAACCCCAAGCCACACTCCGGAATACCGCCAGGGAGGTTAATAAAAGTTCACAAATTCATGAAAAAATGTCATTGGTAAACTGATATCATGTATCACATTGGTGTAGATCTAAAACACCCAGTTCACTCCAAGCAGTGCGACGTCTGCTGATGATGAAACGTGTCGGGGGGGGGGGGGGCGTGCTGACGTCACCGCATTCTATCTCTTTAACTGGAAAGACAGGAGTTTGAATATAGCCGGCCGGCAACATTGTTTTTACTGCATACCTGTCATGAGCGTGTGTAAGTGCATTACCTTTCATTATTAAAAAAGCTTGCTAGTATTACACTATGTGCGGCTTGTTGTTTTCTATGTGATCCCTGTTGGTGAGATCGTGGAGAGTATCAGGGCCACTGGGACTGTCCCGCTACAGAGTGATTGTGTGTATGGAGTAGGATCCACTACCCCTTACCAGGGACCTTGGCTGGGTATAGAGCTACAGGCGTATACTACGCTTACTTCTGGTAAGCAGGCTGTCTGTCTGGTGGTGGAGCATATGCACTGCTTGGAGTGGAGCACCGGGTGTTTTAGATCTACACCAATATCATACGCGATATCAGTTTACCAAGGACATTTTTTCATGAATTTGTGAACATTTATCAATGGACTCAATTAATTGATGTTTTTACCTAGTTTATTTTGTATGTTTGGTTTAGTTTATAGAGCAACCTTTTTTGACTCCAATTTCAAAAGTTGTCATCAATTTTTTTCCTGAAGAAAACATGCATCAAAAACACATATGCATTTTTTTGCATTTCCGGTGTGTTTTCTGGTCCCAACATGCACCCGTGAAACATGGACATATGATCAAAAAAAAGCACCAAAGACGCAACCGCCAGTGCTTTTTTGATGCATTTTCTATTCATTTCATCTGCATTTTTGGTGTGGTTTTGAAAAGCAGACAAAAGATGCAGCAAGCAGGACTTTTAAAAATGCAACTGAAACACAACTGACCAATGTGAAGAGTTCTATAGGATTTAAAGGGATGCATTTTTCATGCATTTTTTTCTACTGAAAAACTGATCAGTGTGAAAGGGCCTTTACAATTGTTAATGAAAATCTGCCTGAACAGTACAGACCGTGTTAAATATGGCAAACACAGCTTTCCAGCCCCCTCAAAAAAAAAAAAAGTACCAATGATTTTTCCTTGCTGGATGATCAGCTTCTAAAAAGGTAAGCTGCAATTTGTATTTTTTTTTAAGTTATGCTATGTAAATGAGGACATGTAACAAATACAATGTAGGTGTAATTCCAATTTGGCTGCAAAAGTGTAAATACACTTTAAGTTAGATCCGTTTTTAATATAGATAGATGGATTTATTCATCCATTTCAGGTTTTGTTGTCAATATTTTTAAAGACAACCTCCGGCTGACCTCCCTTTTTTTTTTCTTTTTTAAGAGCCTGCTTACCCGAAGGTGGTATCTGCACATTTCAGATACTCAGTGTGTGTATATATGTCAGAAGGGCAGAGGACGGTGTCAGTAGGGCAGAGATAGGTTAAATTATCAATCAGGACATCGCGCTTGGTCAATCAAACATCATCAGAGATAGGTGTCAGTAGTTTATTTATTTATTTATTTATTTTTTATTTTATTTTTTTTACAATTTTGTTTTTTTATTATTTTTTACAATATTATATATATATATATATATATTTGTTTCAATTATATTTAGGAGCCCTGCTGGTGGGCTTTGGTGAAATATCAAGGGTCTAAACAGAGACAGAGAAAGAGACTGAGGACAGAGATTCCCCAGTCCCTTTCTCTGCAGCCAGGCAGCAGGGGGAACCTTCACAGTACAGGGTGATTAGGATGTGCCCAGGCACACCTTCCACCCTATGTGTGCACACCTATGCTCACTCATCTAGTGGATCCAGTGTTATCCCATTGAGATCCTCTCACATCAGGCAAAACAACACCGTCCCCGCGCCAACCTGAGCACGACCCCCTGGTTGCAAACGAGATCCTTCTTACAGAAGATCCCGGAACATCCAACAATTGGACCCACCCTTCACGCCTTTGACAAAGCTTGTTCAGCATACTCTATCTCGTCGCGTATAGGCCCTCTCACCCCCATTAGAAACAACCCAGACTTCATCCCGGGACTCTGCCCGAGTTTTCTACGGGCGGAGTGGCCACAAAGGGACTTTCTCACCAAACATGTCCACAGAAACGGGTGCCTCATGAAACAATTAGAGCTCGCAGAACACTCAAACACAGGTCAAATCCCATTCTGGTCATACTTACAGACCAGGCACTTCATCATGGACCTTGCCCATAAAGGAGACCTTGCGCGAGACCTGACAACTTTTGAGTCAATCTGTGTAAGCGGGTCGCCCCAAAGCCATGTGATCTCTCTTCTGTACGCTGAGATGTTCGGTGATCCCTTGGTGGTCACGAGAGCAGAACAAACTTATTGGGAAACTGCCCTGGGGTCAGAAATCAAAGAAGAAAGTTGGGATAAGATAAACTTCTTCATACACAAGGGATCTCAGAACGTCTCTGTGCAGGAAAGTGGCTATAAGCTAAAATCCCACTGGTACAGAACCCCCGACGTAGTACCTAAATTCTCCCCGGCAGTTCCCGAACACTGTTGAAGATGTAGACAAGAAAAAGGCACCTTCCTTCACGTGTGGTGGGACTGCCCGACTCTCCAGCCATACTGGAGGAAGGTTCATGAGATAATAACGCGAGTGTCATCCCTCCCGGTAGAATTCACACCAGGACAATTCTTGCTCCACCTGACTAAAATACTGACTAAACACTACCACAAATCATTGGCCATGCACCTTATCAATGCTGCACAGATGTGCGTTCCAGTGCACTGGAAGTCCACCAATGTACCCGGGATAACGGAATGGTTTCACAGAATAAACAGGGTGGCAGAGATAGAGGAGCTGATATACATTACTCATGACAAACTTACGCAATATACTGCAACATGGGAACCATGGGTGTTCTTTAAAAACTCCCAGGAGTACCGGGACCTCCTCACCCCAACAACATAACTGACTAAAGACATATCACTAGCGGGCTCCACCTGCCCAAGCAGGGGAGACCTAAATCGGGGGAGGGTTGTTGGTGAGAATATCATCCCCTCCCTCAACCACTCTCCAGATCTGGCCAAAAGCACGCCCCCCCAACAGCTAGATACACCCCTGACCATTACTTCCCCCCCACCTCCCACCCCAGGGGGTGGAAGCCTGGGGTTACCTCACTTAAGACCAGGCCCCGAGTAACAAAGGAAAAGTCTGACATCACATAAGATGCAACAAATGCGTCACTAAGTCAACTACACACGAGCTTAATGCTTGTACCACCAGAAGCTTCAGGTGATGATCATAAGATACAAGTAACGACCCACCATCAGGCTGCAGTCCGCTTTAATATCCTGAGGACGAGAGTCCCACTTAACATTGGACCTATAATAAATATCTTTGTATTACCTATTATACGCCTATATATGTACTTATTGAAATTCCAGATTCTGTCTCTGGAAAAGTGTGATTGTATTTTGTACAAAACTTTGTATGCTTAAACCTTTTTCAATAAATCTTTTATGGAAAAAAAAAAACAACACCGTCCCGTGCCGTCATGTTCTCTTTGATGTCATCGAGAGGCCCGCAGACTCTTCCGGGTTCAGTGGGGGGGCCTCTCAATGATACGCCGATAGGGTGGCGCCCTCCTTCTTTTCTTGAATGAAAGGCTAAACCTCCTGGGATATGTGATGTGCATATCCCGGGAGGAACAATGGGCAGGATGCTAGTCAATCACCTAAGGCAAATGATGTGCATGGTGAGGCAGGGTCCTAAAAAAAAAATGAAACAAAAAAGTAAAAGAAAAAGCCTGATATCTCTGCAGGATGGGAGGAGGGGTGGAATGGAAGGAGCATGAGGAAGAGGTGAATGTCCACTTTAAAAATGTATCTTGGTACTTTGTGATCCTGCCAAGAAGATTCTTCTTCAGGAATTTCCTATTACTGGTGAAAACTGTATCCCAGTTGTGCTCCTGAATTAACTTCTTGCCACATGTGCCCCAGACTGAGATTACAAATGGCTGTGCTGACCATGCACAGACACGGTCCACCATTGCCACTATCAGTAAACCAAAGCTATCAATGTCGTGGGGACTGATGCTGGAGCACATGTAAACAGGAAGTGGCTGAATAAGGGCTGAAGGCTGTGGACAATGGACATACTGCAAGCATCCAAAAAAAGTAATCAAAGTACACAGGACATGTAATCTGTCTATCTTTATCACCACACAGTGGTACTGTGGATATAGAGGTTGTTACGTATGCCACTTCCTAATTAAACCATTGTGATGTTATGCAAGGCACCACAATGGACGGGTGATACTTGTCGCCTCGCATGCGATCATTTTAAGGGTGACTAGCCGAAGTCCAACCCGAGTTTTGTCGGCCACCGTGGCAGAGCTGGTCCGGCCTGGTCTTTCTGGCCCACTCAAAACCCTCTCCACCTGCATTTAATGACCAGGAAGAGAACAGAGGGGAACTCTAACCTGGATCTCAGATGGAGGAAGCCCAGAGAGCTTTGAGTGCTTATTTGGACTCTAAGAACAAGGTTTGCCCTGTGCTTATGTTTTGTGGGTGTCGGGGACAGCCCCACACGGTATAGAGAGGAACCTGTTTGTTTAGGTTAGCGCCAGACAGCGAGGTCTTTGTTTCTGTTTTTCTTTGTGTTTTGAACTTGCACACTTGATATAATAAACCTGGCAAGCCGTCAGATTTTTAAGAAACTGTCCTACATGTCGAATGTTTGCATCTGAAAAGTGATCCCCACAAGCTAATCTCCCACACCATATACCAAAAAAGAGAACTACAATATATAATTGTATCAAGTGTACTGGTGTGCCTAAAAAGTCCAATTTGTTGTTCTCTTTTTTGGTATATGTAATCTGTCTTGTCATTCTGCCCCTCTTACGCTCCCACTGTTTATAAAAACAAAAGGGCATGTTGTTTTAAATTGTGAGGTAATACAATACTGAACAAGTTAGATAAGAAATATACAGTAATGTACACTGTATATGTTTATTAACTGAGATACAAAGTCTAATCATCACCTTTCATCTTATAATAATTGCAGAGCTTCTAAGATGTTAAAATTGATCTGCTAAAGGATGTTTACTTGGCAAAATGAATGTTGATTGACATTAGTGAGAAAGGTAAAGCTGTGTTCACTTCAATCACCCAATCACATGCAAGGCAAAGTCCTACTTTTTAAATTTCTCTGCATATGACTGGGTAAAATAAACCTGATTTCAATTTATGCACTAATCTAAATAAACATTCTCTACTCATTTTGTAAATTAGTGCCATTGCCTAAATTTGGAAAATTCTCTTTTTAAATGCTTCCTTTTGGAGTAGATTGTCCAGATTTTTCCAGCATAGTTGAACAGTTAACCGGCCAGCAACATTACTGATTTTTCTTGCTTCTGAACATTTTTTTTCCTTTACTCAAATAAAGAGATGTTTAGATTTTTGCACAAGTTAATAAAATTGAAGGGTGTATGCACAACAGAGGTCACTTTACAACATGGCAATTGTTAAGGTGTATGTGAGTCAAAAGCATCATTTTTTGTAGCTTTGGATGGAGTGGGGAAAGGTTAGAACCCTTGTTAGCTCTTCTCTCCAGGGCTCCATTGTGGAGACTTACCCTCACTTCCAGTCCAAATGACAACAGTTTAAAGACAGAATTAATAATGTCTTTCTTTAGTAGAGTAAGGGGAAGGCTAGAACCCCTGTCAGATTTTTATTTCCATCTGTGTCCCATATGCAAACAAATGTTTGCTTCATTTTTTAAAGCTTCCCAATTACTTTACAACGCAAATTAACTTTTACATAATAAGCCAGTGGCCTAGTACATACAGCGCATTTGTAGCGAATTGCGGAATTTCATGCATATTTTGACCTTGCCTGATTTGGCTGGTGTTACAAATTACAAAGCCTCACAAATGCTCCCATTTAAAGTGGTACTCAACTGCACCCCCCCCCCCATGTTTTTTTTTCTCTTACCTGTATTACTGGGTTCTCTTCAAAACACATACTGAACCACTGTGATCTGCTGTCTGGGTGACATACAACATGTCCTATTTTGCCATCTTGGTTGTCTTCAGCTGGCTCCCTCTTCCAAATACAGGCAGCCAGCAAATGATGACATGGTGGGTCCATCCCATGACAGTTCTATGCGCTTGATCCTGCAGCCTTCTGGGAGATTTAAGTGTCCCAGGAGGCTGCAAGACTAGGCACATGTCATCCTAGCCTAGGTCAGAATGACATTTGTGGGCAGGGAAAAAAATGAAAAAAAACCCCATAATTTTGCTTGGGGAGGGTTGATAAAAGAGAACTACATTTTGGAAATTAAGTCTCAAAAGCTAATTTTTAGAAATGTGACCCATCTAAAAGCTCCTAGGCATTTGATATACATTTGTAGAACGCTAGAAAGCTGTTTTCATCATATTCCTCCGTCCTCCACAAAACAAAACAGGAATTCAGTGGTGTTTGAGTCACAATTCCCATGCGAATTCCCATGCGAACATAGCCTGTTGAAGCACTGTATAGCAATAAAAATCCAATCATACCCAACACCATCAAAAACTAGAAAAAAAGTTTTTGACTTGGCATATACTTTATGTTTTGACACACATTTTGCAGTTTTTTCAACTACTATTATTTAATCCAATTCTAATCATATGAACACAACATCTTATGTATTATTCCAGATTATTCATCGAGCCCTGTTTCCTATTCTGTATGTTTAGCCACACTTCTTTAAGGAATTTAATAAAAACAGTCTATTGTGCAGTGTTGAAAGCATGTACAGTATATTCTGAAGCCGCAATAATGTGTTTTTAAACAGCTGTTCCCTGCAAGCTATGGATTCACAGTGGCATTTACAAAGCACATGAAAAAATCTGACCGTGCTTTGTAATTCCCTTCATTTTTTAAACTTCTGTGATCCATCAGTAGTCAGCGAGACCTTGGACACAGATCTAGAAAGCTATCTGGAAACTGCAAACAGTTATTGATCTATCTGTCAGATGTGGAGGAAATATCTGGCTTACAAATAGTCTTCATATTGTGGAGACATTAGCTCCTGATACAAAATACTGCTCATTTACTCAATGCATTCTACAGGAGCTGTTTTGCTTAAAACTGAATCTTTAGAGAAGGTTTATAGAGAAACCACAGCTGTTATAGTCTCATAGGCAAACACATGGTGAAAGAAAGAGACAATCAAGCATTGCTAGAGGGCAGTTATAGTTAATTACAGTACATACCCCAAAATATATGATGTTATGATACTGTTGCTGCATGGTATGGTGCTCTCATAGGTGGCAATTTACATAAGATTTTCTAGATGTAAATCCCCTTACAAACAAAAAGATTAAATTGAAGGCTGGACCTCATGTGTTGCAATTTGCTTGAGAAGGGAGCATGCATGCCCCTATATGGTACAGCGCATGCTCCCAAACGCATTGCATTCTGGTCCTGAGCCCTGCCCACGCCATCCCGTTCCTGGCCGGCCACGGTGCTTTGTTCTATGCCGCGCTCCACCCACTTAAGGAAGGACTTCAGCCGGCTTTCTGTTCCACATGGGGACTCCTGTCACAGCCACCTGGCGGTGCCAGCAGCTCCCGTGACCTGCTCCAACTGGCGTTCCAGATCTACACTTCTTGATGTGCCTGCTTTTTACCCATCTATTGTAAGTACCTCTGTTGTGGGGCTTATTAAAATACAAAATCCTACTGCACTTAGAGGCGCTTCTCTGCTTTTGTTTTTGTCTGGATGGAGATAGTGTGGGGGTATATAAAGCGTGGTGAGGACACAATACTAACATTAGCCCGTTTTTACCTTAATGCAGGCAATTCATTAGCCACTTGCCAACCACTCGCCACAGTTGTACTGCAGCAAGGTGGCTCGGCTGCGCAAATCTCTGTACCGGTACAGTGGTCCATGCACTAGCATCTGTGGGCGCATGTGCACCAATGGGCCCATGGGGAGACAATCAGCATTCCCCGCAGAGACAGAACGGGTATCTGCCGAAGTAAACAAGGCAGATCTCCGTTCTGACAGGGGATGACACAGAGATCTTGTCTTTCTGCTATGCAGGAATACGGATCTCTGTGTTATCCCAGGCAGCCCATCCCCCATACAGTTAGTAAACACACCCAGGGAACACACTTAACCCTTTGGTCACCCATGTTAACCCCTTCCATGCCAGTGTCATTAGTACAATGTCAGTGCATATTTTTAGCACTGATCACTGTAATAATGTCACTGGTTCCCTAAAAAGTGTAAAAAAATGTCAGTTAGGTGTCCGATCTGTCTGCTGCAATGTTGCAGTCTGGGTAAAAATCACTGATCGCCATTGTTACTAGTAAAAAAAATAAAATAATAAAAATGTCATAAATCTATCCCCTATTTTGTAGACGCTATAACTTTTGCGCAAACCAATTAATATACGCTTATTGTGGGGTTTTTTTAACCAAAAATATGTAGCAAAATACATATTGGCCTAAACTGATGAATAAATTAATTTTTTTAATTTTTTTTATTGGGTATGTTTTATAGCAGAAAATAAAAAATATATATATTTTTTTTTTCAATTTACGGTCTTTTTTTGTTTATAGCATAAAAAAATAAAAAACTGCAGAGGTGATAAAATACCACCAAAAGAAAGTTATATTTGTGGGAAAAAAATGACATAAATTTTATTTGAGTACAGCGTCGCATGACCACGCAATTGTCAATTAAAGTAACGCAGTGCTGTATTGCAAAAAATGGTCTGGTCATTAAGGGGGTAAAACCTTCTGGGGCTGAAGCGCTTAAGGTAAAAAATGTTGAGGCTTTGGAACCACTTTAAGCCTGCTTTGGTCTGTACATATCAAAACAGCTTAACCGAGACTGGGAACTAGCCCTAAAACATTTCCTGTAGAACTGAGCTGCAAAATTACAAAGAAAGTTTAGCAACTTGAGAACAGCTTAAGCCTATTTCAATTTCAATGTGGGCCGCATAGAAGGAGTGAGAATGGAATTTTGGACATATACTTGTAACCCAATGCCAAGGTAACACACAAAATTGAAGAAATAAATCCACAAACCCTTTTTGACTTACATTATTTATATTAAGTCAGTGACAATGTGTAAATGCAAATCTGATTGTGTGACGGATAATGGGCATTAGCATAGGGGTTTCCGGGAGTAATGCGGTTTAAAGAAGTAGTAAGCCAATATCAGTGTAAACGTTAAAACCAACAGTCTCAGTACCTCCCTCCATGGACGTGGATTTGAAATCTTAAATGGGATACACAGGTATATGTCACTGCCATAAGAACTATGTAGAATTAAATTAGGAGTGGGACATTTTTAAAGGCTAAAGATTGTTAATCTTATTTAACAGAGGTTTTTAATAGTGATATGTTGGACCAATCTAGGACATAAGCTATAAGTGCTCATCGTCCATTCCAGAAGCAATGCATGATAGCCATGATTTCCACAATTGAGACATTATTAGTAACAATGAAGAGCGATGATCACCAAGGCAACTGTACAGAAGTATATCTGAACTCCAAGGGCACACTGAACTTGAGAGTCCACTTACCAAATCACCTCTAGCCTAAATAAAACCAGCTTTTTAAGTGAATGTCTTTTAAGCTTTCCATATCACCACTTTCTGATATGCCTATGCTATATCTTGATATGAAAGAGGGCAGCTCTACATTTGTCATATGAGTGTGGGAAAAACAGTCCGCATCCAAAAATGCAGGATGCCAAGTTTAGAAATAAAATGCTCTCCTCCACGCTCACCCACCACTTTTTAATGGAACTGGAGAACAGTGGCCTACATTACAGAAATCTACAACTAATACATTTGGTTAATTGTGTTGTTGCATTTGGTAACACCTGATTATATTTTAATCAGGTCAGAAGTAAAGTTATTGGACAATGATGCTGGCTTGTTTTGAACTTGTTTGGTTGACGAAAAGAAAGCAATGCACCGAGGGTGAACTGTATGCATCACAAACCTTATTGTAGATCATTACATGCTGCTATTTTAGAGATACTGATCTAGAACTTACCAGCATTTTCTAAAACCAACTGCTACAGAGGAATCTGCCTTTTCCCTACCACCTAATCATTCTTAAATGTTTATTTAACTTCGATTTCTGCTTTTATTTTATTTATTTCAGGTACTTATATAGCTCCGTCAATTTATGTAGCGCTTTACATATTACATTGTACATTTACATCAGCCCCTATCCTCAAGGAGCTTACAATCTAAGGTCCCTAACTCACATTCATACATACACATACTAGAGCCAATTTAGACAGAACCCAATTAACCTACCAGCATGCCTTTGGAGTGTGGGAGGAAACTGGAGTACCCAGAGGAAACCCACGCACAGGGAGAGCATGCCAACTCCAGGCAGGTAGTGTTGTGGTTGAGATTCAAACCAGCAACCCTTTTGCTGCTAGGTGAAAGTGCTATCCACTACATCACTGTGTAGCCCAAAAGTGCAGCCAACAATAATTTGATTGACATTAATTAATTAACTTGTGCAGTACACTGTTCAACAAAAGAACCGTTTTTCATATATACCAATAACATGTCATAAACCATGGATCCTGGGGTGAAAGGGAAAAAGTAGGGAGTGGCGGAGAAGACAGTTAAGGTAAGGATATATGGAAGCATGCAGATTGGCTTAACAAGCAGCAGCAAGTATGATTGGCCCGTTCCAAGTGTTATAATAGGAAGTTGGAAATGTTGAAATAGAGAAAATAAGCCATTTTGGGTGAAGATCCTCTATAATAAGGGTTTTAGTGGCAGGGGAAGTGTAAGTAATACAGGCATATTTTTAATGCACCGCCACAAATTGCCACATTTATTTAGGAAGGAAGATTACTCTATATACATACTGCATTTGGTATCTCACTAAAGATAAAGCTATTGTTGTACATGATGTCTCTGTTCATTGTGAACCAATCATATTAGTAATGGGAAAAGAATCCTGGAGTGCTTTGTACACAACGATAAATTAAAATTTTTGCTGCACCATTGTAATGAAAATGTATTGTAGTTATTTTCTATATTAAAGTGTCTGCAATTCAAACGCCTTTATTGGACAGTGGACAATTTTCTTTCAGATATTGCCCTGATGATGCTATTAATGTGGGTCAGGGAGGGGATGACATAAGCTAGCCTTAATAAAAAAATGTAATTTTCTAATCAATGGAAAACTTGATTTTTATGAACAGGTCAGATTTTCAGCTGCGGCGTGTGAAATAGTTTTTGGGGTTAGCTTCAGTTTAAGTCGCAGCAGTCTGCTTTTAAAATTTAATACAATTCAAAACAGAGTCACTAGGTTTGCAGCAGTGTAAAAAATAAATATCTGACCCAGAAAAGCTGTTTTTTGCTTAGACGCCAATTCTGGCATACCTGCTTGTTATTTTCCGTGTTAATGGAATGTTTTATAGAGATTGTGCATAAGCAAAGCTTTAAAACATGTTTGGCATAAAGCCTCTGTACTTATTAGGTTTCAGAAGCCAGCCCAGCACAATTTCTGAAATATTCCGTGCCAGGCTCTTTGCATTTCATGCTGGACATAGACTTTGTAAAGATCAGATGGGCTTCCAGAGGCGTGGGGATTATAAAGAAACATTCCTAAACCAGCAGATGCAGCTAAGTTGCTTGGTAACAGCGTGTCAGTAAACTTTTTATAGTTCACAAATTTTAAATCTGACATTTATTTTCGGCATCCTGAGACAGCGTTTAATCACTAATAAATATTGTACCACCTTTTGCATAGGCTGGACACACACAGATTTTGTTTAAATTTGATATTTTAAATCAGAAAGAGGAACCATTAATTATACAGTACAGTGTACAGTTCTAGATGTGGATATAAATGAAATAAACCATTTATTATTGTCCAGGGTTCCACCCATTAACCCTGTTTCTCTGAAATATTCTTTACATTGGAATCCACCAAACCCTTACATTATATAATTGGAACATCTTAAAATGTGAGTGTAAGCAAATGGCAAAATACACAATAGAAATACATCTACCGAACAAATGTGTGTTTTCATTGAGCCAGTTATTTAATCCAGACACCTCTACCAAAACACTATACCAAGGCTTTACTATATACTTTTCTCCACTGCAATCAAAGCAATATCTCCCGGTCAATGCTGTGATTGAATAATAAAGAAATAGCTTAAAAAGATAATGAGACTATCCATGTGTTCTCTACTCCAATCAGCAAGCTGCATTTGGTAACTTTACAGCACTGGGTAATAAAGTAAATACTGATCGATTTATACTGCTGCCCTTTCTTCCCCCAGTCCTATTATTAAAGTTCAGTGGATTACAGAAGGCTAGTACATAGACAGATTAAGATACCATTTCAAAGTACATTTAGAGCAGTGGTATCCTTGTATGCAAGGCATTATCAGCTAGTATCAGGGCCGGCCCTACCATGGGTCACAGTGGGTCCATTGGACCCAGGCAGCACTTTGAGAGGGGCAGCAAATTGAACCACGGCCGCCTCTCCTCCTCTTCTATTTACCCAGAAAACTGAGGACCCAGCAGTTTTGGGTGTTATGACGACAACGGCCCCCTGGATTGCTCCGCCTTCCCCTATACAACTCTAGCCTGCCCCTATACTGCCCCAACCAGTCCATATACTACCCTAGTCTGTCCATATACTACCCTAGCATGCCCCTATACTGCCCTAGCCCGCCTCTTGGAATTGAGCATAATGGTATGTAATTTGATTTTGCATATAGACAAGGTGCTGTTGCATGTAAATCTGACTTCCTGATAGATTTAATTTTAATTATCATGATATAATATAGATAATTTTTTTAGATTTTTTTTTTGGGGGGAGCATTTCATTCTTGGACCCAGGCAGCACAATGTCTTGGGCCAGCCCTGGCTAGTATGCACCCCATACTAGCTCATTATGAAATACTTACCTCAGAATGAAGATCCGACAGGGCTGCCCGGTTTCCGCAGAGGGAGCTGACATTTTCCGTCAGGGGATCCTTCCGGGTTCGCGGCTCCGGCCACTCACATCATGCGGGCTTGGGCCCGTCTTTCTGGCAAGGTTTCTGGCAAGGTCCAGTGCCAGGCCTTTGCCAGGACATCACTGAGCATGCGCCATGGCGTCAGCGGCTGCATGCAGGGTGAATATCTCCTAATATATAGAGAACCAAGACAGCACAGCAGGCTGCCTTAAAGAACCATATAGTGAGCCATGGGGGTATGGTGTAGCATAAATACACATACAAAAATGAAAAATTTAACTGGTTATTATAAATTCATAGAATGTACTGAAAAGATAAAAATAAATAACACTTTGATCAAGAACCCTCCACCACAAAGAAATGACAACGTTGTCAAATGGTTAAAAAACAACACGTCTGGACCCTCTCCAAACATCCATACATCCATGCGCACACAGATGAAAATTAGGGCCAGTAATGGCCAATTCCTAATGGCATGGACAGTTATTGTAGGTATAAAGGGCAGGCACCGTTTGTAGTAGATTCGGAGGATACACAATACCATCTGATTGTCATACCTGCTACAGAAAAACTACAATGCTGATGTTGGCATGTAGGGAGACACAGAGTCAACCGGCTAGGCAAGGGAGATGGACAAGGGAGAGAGATAACAAAAGAAAACCAGCCGTACTAGGAGATAGCGGCTGCCTGATGATGGCAAAACCTGGTGCAGGGCAGGTGGCTACAGGCTGACGCGAAGTCATCACAAGTCTGTGGCACAAGAATATTGGCCCGGACTAGCTACACTGGAGGGTGCTATGCTCAGAGAATGGTGGTGTAATGAATGTAAAAGGATCTCACCAGTGTCCAGTTTCCATGTACTGACCTCTCATGCTGGTGATCGTGTGCTGGACTGGGTTCACATCTTTCCGCCAGCTGCATCCAAGTAATAATCCTCAATGTGGATGGCCGGTGCGGTTAAAAAAGTAAACTCTGTCTAGGTATATGCCACATCAGTATCGCTGCCCTGTATTTTAGATTTCTGGTGTTCTAAAAAAGTTACCTCTGCCCAGGTATATGCCACATCAGTATTGATGCTCTGTATTCTAGATTTCTGGTGTGCTAAAAAAGTTACTTCTGCCCAGGTATATGCCACATCAGTATCGCTGCTCTGTATTTTAGATTTCTGGTGTTCTAAAAAAGTTACTTCTGCCCAGGTATATGCCACATCAGTATCGATGCTCTGTATTTTAGATTTCTGGTGTGCTAAAAAAAGTTACCTCTGCCCAGGTATATGCCACATCAGTATCACTGCTCGGTATTTTAGATTTCTGGTGTGCTAAAAAAATTACCTCTGCCCAGGTATATGCCACATCAGTATCGCTGATCTGTATTTTAGATTTCTGGTGTGCTAAAAAAGTTACCTCTGCCCAGGTATATGCCACATCAGTATTACTGCTCTGTAGTTCAGATTTCTGGTGTGCTAAAAAAGTTACCTCTGCCCAGGTATATGCCACATCAGTATTACTGCTCTGTAGTTTAGATTTCTGGTGTGCTAAAAAAGTTACCTCTGGCCAGGTATATGCCACATCAGTATTACTGCTCTGTAGTGTAGATTTCTGGTGTGCTTAAAAAAGTTACCTCTGCCCAGGTATATGCCACATCAGTATTACTGCTCTGTATTTTAGAATTCATAGATTTCATCACACAAGATAGTACAGCTCTAGCTGTACTTGTGTCCAGCTGTAGATATGAGAGGTGCGTCTCATTGACTATAGTGCTAGCATCATTTATGTGCCCCCTACCCTTGGCTATTGCCAGAACACTGTATATTCTATAACTAGTTCACAAAATACCTACAGTTCTGTGAATGGCCACTAAGAAAACAAGGGTTGATAAATGATGCTAACACTTTAGTCAAAGATGGCAGCAGCTCTCATTTCTGCAGCAAGAGACAAGTATAGCCAGAGCTGTACTATCTTACATGAAGAAATCTATGAATTCTAAAATACAGAGAAGCAATACAGATGTGGCATTTTTTTTTTACATACCGGAATTTACCAAAAATCTCTGTGCTCGGATTTCTGCTTTAAATGCTAGAACAACGTTACCAAAAAATTCATAATTTTAAAGTGTTGTTTTTTTAATAATAAGTCAAAAGCAGAACTGATCCATTTATCCGAAAAGTGTTTTTGCCCTGTAAAAAGAATGTGCTTTGTAGTAATTATAAGAACACAAGGCAGGTTGTGAAATCTTAAGCTTGTAACATGCACAGAACGATGCAGCAAAAAAACAGATCAATACATGCACTGTTAAATCCCAGAGTACTAGTCATTGTAGCACTAAAAAAACAGCGCATTTATGTATCATGGTGAGCACTTGTTCTGATATAGTAAAGATGAGCTTTTATATCAGGAGAAAAAACAGTATCAAACTGAGAGAATTAAAGGCCTGGCACGCCAACATAGGTAATAATTCCACTGCTTAACCACATTCACAGAGGCTAGCAGCAGATGCAAGTATACCCTGGAGCAATTTATACAAGTGCAACCTCTAGCGAAACCATTCACATATATTATTCCACTTCTGCGAGTAGTACACTTCCTACATTCAGTGTTGCAAGCTAAATTACAAGAAGCATTAATGCAAGTTCTGAAAAACAACAACATTAAATGTGCATTACTAAGTCAGAATTTATTTAGTGAACTAGTTATAGAGGCCATTCCATTTAAAATAGATGAGCACACATATTGACGTGAGTATACAAACTCTTATGGAAGTCAAATGATTTAGAGAAAGCCTAAGAGAACATCAGTGAAACATCTAATAACTGTCATTATGCAGGCCATTTGAGCTCAAGGATTTATATGAGCAAACCTATAGCTTTTTTCTCAAAAAGGTGATCGAATGCAGTTTACTACTTTACCACTGGAGTGAATTGGATCATGCTTTATTGGGTTGGATGGACTGTAGGTATAGGAATGTGTGTATGGAGGTTTTGTTTTTTTTTCTATTGGTTGAAATAGATGGACTTGTGTCTTTTTTAAATCTGACTTACTATGTTTAGGGAAGCAATAATAATTTTTTGCATGCACATGATAAGATGATTGAAGGGAACACAGTTTCATAGGCTTTACTAAATAAAAGTGGTTCTAAAGGCTGAGAGTTTTTTTTACCTTGGTTGTAAACCTCATTAATGAAATTTGACCTAGGCACATATATCTTACTTATCTCTTGCCAAAGCTCTAAGTGCCGTTTCTCTCTGGTGCTTTGTTCCTCTGTTATCAGCGGGGTCACTTCTGACATGTTCTCTGACACACAAAATAATAGCAGCTGAAAATTTGTGTCATGGAGGAAGCTTAGATAGAGATTAGCAGGGAGCCTGTGAAGGGGGGGGGGTAGGTGCCTCCAATCAGCTCTCACACAGTGTAAGCCCAAACTCCCCAACCAATGCTGCAAGAGGAAGAAAGATTTCTAACACGATCTGCACTTCCCATAGAGTATAGCAAGGGAAAGACAGCAGATATACATGTAAAACTTATGTAGGGAGATTTGTTTCATCTCTGTGTATCATCTGAGGCTAGTCACCTCACTGGGTATATGTGAAGGTTTACAACCACTTTAATGCATTTTATGCATTAAGGTAAAAAAACCTTTGGAATACAGTCTCCTCCAGCTCCCTTTATACTTATCTGAGTCTGATCTTGATCCAGCAATGAGCATGAGAGCAAAGGCTCTCTCAGCTCACTCTCTCCTCATTGGCTCAGACATAGAAGCAGGAGCAATTGGCTTCCATTGCTGTCAATCACAGCCAGTTAGGAGGGAGCGGGAGGTGAGGCCAAGCCACTCTCTGCATGTCTTATGGACACACAGAGTCAGCTCGGGAATAAGCATGCACGAGTGCTCCCATAGCAAGAGGCTTACTATGGGGGAACTTGGCGGGGGGTGGAGTGCTGGCGCGGGACCTGAGAAGAGGAGGATCAATGCTGCTCTGTGCAAAACCACTGCACAGAGCAGGTAAGTACAACATGTTTGTTATTTTTTAAAAATAATTAAGCCGTTAGAATTACCTATACCTTGTTAAAGAAACAGTTAATTAACCCTGGTAATTCTTCTAATTAGATTTTATCAACAGCTATTGGGGTTGATTTACAAAATGAGTAGGGAATATGGAAATGTGAAAATAAGATCGGGTCTTATATTAATTTTGGCAACAAAAGACACAGTAGGGCTAATTTTTGGGGTAGGTCTTATCATGTAATGTGTATTTGCCAGTCCCTATGCCCCTAGTCTTCTGGCCCCCTCTCCCTCCCTGTCTGTCAGCTCAGGAGTCATTAGTATTTAGCATTATGAGTTATAGTACTTGTAAAAACTTATAATCATGGTATTACTATATTATACAATGTACAATGTGTGTGTTTCTTTAATATTATTGTGCCAAATACCTTTGTTACAGCCCTTACGTAACCTGCCAGAGCTCTCTTCCCCACTCCAAGCACTGCAGAGGGAGGGGCCAAGATCTCCCTCTGACAGCTGGGAGAAGATGAGGAGAGCAGTGGGAGGTCAGCTGAGCACCGAGCGGCGCTGAAACAAAGGTATTTGACACAATAATATTACAGAAACACACACATTGTACCTTATATTATACTGTAAGTGAGTGGATTATAGGATTTTACAAGCATTTAAAACTAGGGCTTATTTTCGGGGTAGGGCTTATTTTCAGGGAAACACGGTATGTTCACTTTAAAAACTCAATCACAAGCAATTAAAAAACAGCTGATCTTGTATGGATAGTTGAGATGGACACAACTTCATCTTATTTGCTAAGTTCATTGAATGTTCACTCTACTTCTTTATTAAATTAACCCATCTATAATCTTTGTAGGCAACCAGATCTATGGATAATAAAGTGACAGTTTCACTTCAATGCCTGCATCTCAGGCAGCAGATGCCTTTGCTTCAGTCACTGATGCTCCATTCAAATGCTGTGAGCAAAGAAAATGCCTGGTACTTCCAGATAAAGAGAGCCATGTAACTCACGCTATGTTCTCTTATATGACAGTGCTGGTGTTTTGTGATTGGGAAAAGGGTAAACAATTGGGAGGAGAGTTTAAGATATGATACATGTTTTTTTACTTGTTAAATGTATTCATTTTCTTTTTTAGCTACAGTGCTCTCACATTGATGAAGGGGGTCCTCAACCCTGTGTAAGCTCTAACTGAGTAGTTCTCAGCAAATGAAGCCCTAATTTGCTCTCGTTAGAGCAGTGGTTCTCAACTCCTGTCCTCTGGACCCACTAACAGGCCAGGTTTGCAGGATAACTGAAATGCATCACAGGTGATATCATTTGCTGCTCAGTGATTGCAGTATTCCAGTCTGCATCTCCCCAAGGTAATACTTAAAATCTAGCCTGTTAGTGGGTCATGAGGACCGGTGTTGAGAACCACTGCTCTAACTAGAGCAAATTAGGGCTTTTTTTGCTTGCTACATAAAATGCAAAGCAAATTTAAAAAATGGTGAACCAGTACTGGTGGGGAAGGGGGCATTTAAGTGAACTCATTGAGGGTTGATTTACTAAAAAAAAAAACCTGGAAGCTGATTGGATTTGCAGAGCTGCGCCAGATTTTTCACTCTCTAGTTTCAGTAAATGAACCCCATTGTGTTGTCCAGCTTGGTTAGTTTTATTTTATTGTTATTTTTTTCTCTATGCTTTATACATTGCACTGCATTCACATTTTATAAGCCTTTGCTTTTTACTGTCTTGGATTCTCCAGTTCCCTTGGAACTGGTATCTGAGCAGCCAGCTCAGTAAGCGGTGATATGGGAGAGACTAGTGAAGGAATACTGTGCTCAGTCAGAACAGGCCCAGAATAACTGAGTGGAAAGTGCTACAGGGCCGATGTTTTATGCTTATCTGCCTTTGCTTTTGACCTTTGTAAGTTGAGGTCAGTTGCACTCTGGTGGGTGCATTTTATATCAGTGCTGGAGGTAAATAACTTTATATTTCACTTGGAGACAAAACAGTCTCTGTGTGTTGGAGAATTTTTACAGCTGTTAATATGTTGGATAGTAGTAAGCAGCTCATAGAGTGAAACAGCCAGAAACGTTTTAAATAAAATTGTACACTTTGATATTTTAGTATATATTTTAGTGAGACACAGTATTTCTATTTTAATACATGACTCAGATGAAGTCAGCTCTGTGTCTACCTGTTTGAAATCCAGAACAGGTGTAATACTCCATTAGAACAAAACCAGTAATGAGATTTGAGTTACCAAGTGTTCACGTAGAATCCCCAGAATTTGAATGATTCACAAATTGTAAATATTTTTGCTGAAAATTTCACAATTTCCCCACCAAAAAATAAGGAACCACCTATAATGCAGTGCGCAGCCTTTCCCCTGCTCAGCTGATTCATAGCTGATTCAATTTGAAGGGATGCATTACCCAGTCTCTATCTATAAAAGAGTGGCCACACCGTAGATATATTGGGGTTTATTTACTAAAGGCAAATCCATTGTGCACTACAAGTGCCTTGGAAGTGCAGTCGCTGTAGATCTGAGGGGAAGATCTGAAATGAGGGGAAGCTCTGCTGATTTCTATCACCAAATTATGTCCAAGCAAATTGCTGGTTTTTATTTTCCTTGCATGTCCCCCTTGGATCTACAGTGACTGCACTTCTAAAGCCTCGTACACACGGTGTGGCGGTCGGATTAAAACGGTCGTACAACAGCTTGTTGTACGATCATCCGACCGTTAGTACGTGCGATTAGAACAGCCGAAGTGCAATGGTCGTACAATAGCAGTTGGATGAGCAGACTAGAAAACTTTTGTTGTACAACAAGCAGTCATATGACTGTTGTACCGTGTGTACAGAGACGTTGGTCCAACAAGTTGTACGTGCAAAACATGCATGCTCAGAAGTGAGGAACACTCGGAAGTGTCCGTTCATGTAAACCTACGTTCCTAATTCACAAATCACATTCACCTGAACTTTCTCTTTATACGCTCGTAACACGTTAGGCGTGGTAGTACGATAGTACTAGTACTTAGTGCACATCAGTACGCGAGATACAACAGCCAACATATGATTTTGGACTTCCGGTCATACGGCCGTCGCATCATGTGTACAAGGCTTATTTGCAATTCCAAGTGCACTTATGCCTCGTACACACGGGGCGACGATCGTACGTACGATCGTCGCAAATCGTATGTTGGCTGTTGTATTTGGCATACTGACTGTACTACACGACTGTACGACCACAGAAGAACGTTCAGGTGCATGTAATTAGCATCCAGCCGTTCCTGACTTCTGAGCATGCGTGTTTTGCACAATACAACTTGTTGTACCAACTGCTCTGTACACACGATACAACGGTCGTATGATCGCTTGTTGGTACGACCAAGTTTTCTAGTTTGCTCATACAACTCCCTTGTACGACCGTCGTATGTTCGACTGTTCTAATCGCGCATACGAACGATCGATATCGCATACGACCTGTTGTATACGACTGTCGAACCGTGTGTACGAGGCTTTACAGTGCACTTGTAGTGCACAGCGGATTTGCCTTTAGTAAATAAACCCCATCGTCAGTGTGTGTTGGAACTGTTAGGGAGAACTGACAATTCTGGGGTAGGTTTACAAAAATTGGTGGACTCAGAATCTGGTGCAGCTGTGCATAGTAACCAATCAGCTTCTAACTTCAGCTTGTTCAATTAAGCTTTGGAAAAAAAAACCTGGAAGCTGATTGGTTTCTATACTGAAGTGAGCCTGATTTTGCACTCTCCCGTTATATTAAATCAAACCCTCTGTGTAGAGAGAGATACTTTTTTTAAAATTTGCAGTTGGTACATGTCTCCTGTCTTTAGATGGCTGTATACCAGTTAGGAAAATGTATCCTTCCTATTTGTCCTGTTAACCATTGACTGAAAGTAAGGGAAAACCCTTAATTTTGAGTTGTCACTGGAGAGGAAATCTTCTAATTATGATGTTTGTTCCAGTGACAACTTAGACACAATTTAATTTACTTTGGAGAGCTCTCCTCTCACTTCCTGTTTTGTCTCAAGACAGGAAATGAAGGAAAATCTCCCCAAAGGGACACAAAGAGCACCATGAAACCGAACCGAACAAACCGAGGTTTAACAGCTTGCCAATAGTATAACATAGATATACGTTGGCACGGCGGCTTGGCTGCACCAGAACACATACTAGGTATGTGATCTGACATCTCTGGGTATGGGGCACATATGCGCGAGACCTAGCTGTGATGTGATTAAACACAGGAAATGTCGATCAGCGGGTGCTGGCCAATAGATTACCACTGGCGCCTGTCATGAATTTACAAAGGACAGGGCTCTGCCTATGTAAACAAGGCAGAGCCCTGTTCTGTCAGCTGGGAAGTAATAGCTTTTCTTTCCCCACAAAGCAGGGAATAAAATCGATTACTTCCCCTAGTAAAAGCACCTCCCACAGTACAGCAAAACACTGGCTAGGCACACATTTAGCCCTTTGATTGCCCTAGATGTTTAACCCCTTCCCAGCCACTGCCATGAGTACAGTGACAGTGCATATCTTTAGCACTGATCCCTGTATTAGTGTCACTGGTCCCCAAAAAGTGTAAAAAGTGTCACTTAGTGTCCAAATGTCTGCTGCAGTATCGCAGTCCTGCTATAAGTCGCCGCCATTACTAGTAAAAAAAAAAAAAAATCCAGTATATATCCCATTGTTTGTAGATGCTATAACATTTGCGCAAACCAATCAATATACGGTTAATGGGATTTTTTTTTTACTAAAAACATGCAGAAGAATACATATTGGCCTACATTTATCAAGAAATTAGATTATTTACATTTTTCAATTGCATGTTTTATAACAGAATGTAAAAAACATAGTTTTTTTTTCAAAATTGTCGGTCTTGTTTGTATATAGCGCAAAAAAAAAAAAAATGCAGTGGTGATCAAATACCACCAAAAGAAAGCTCTATTTTTGGGGAAAAAGGAATGTCCATCTTGTTTGGGTACAGCGTCGTACGACCGCGCAATTGTTAGTTAAAGTAACGCAGTGCTATAACGCAAAAAATGGCCTGGTCATGAAGGGGGGTAAAGTGGTTAAACCATGCCTTACCCTATCCAGATATACTTTAAGACTAAATTTCTGAAATGCTGCAAAAAATAAGAAACATTTAACACAAGTTTTTCTTGAGTTACTTATTTGTTAAAAATCTAAACCAAAAAAAAGAGAAAGGGATACAATGAGCATAACATCATGACACCCGTAGCACTATGATTGCAAGTTAGTTAACAATATCACCATCAAAGCTGACTTATTTTCATAGATTTGCTTATTCATTAAACTACTTATATTAAACAGCCAAGATGTAAAATTTACAAGAAATGTTGTCCACCTTCTTGACCTTTGCCTGGACAGATTTTAATCATCACCAAGTGCATGCTTTTTTCTATAACCTGCTTATCTAACTTTCCAAAATAACAGCATTAACATTAACAAATCAATCTATCGTCTTCCTGCAGATTCTGAAAATGCCAAGTGCACATCACCAGCATGTTAGAACTGTGTCAGTTCAAAAAACAACTACTGCTCATTACACAAGCTCCTGAGTGCTTTCATGTAAAAATAACCTTCTGAAGCTTGCCATGCAGAAGGAAAACATTACTTTTGAGAATGTCAGTAATAGCTGTCACGTAGAGACTAGTATTTCATTGGTGCTAACATACAGTCTTTCAATTAAAAGGGAACTATAACTTTATCACAGGATTGCAGAACTCCTGTTCTTTCTTTTGCTGGAGAAAACATGCAGCCCTTGATGAGAGATTCATAGAAGATGCTTTAGGCCTCATGCACACAGGATGTTTTTGGACATTTTTTACAGCTGCTGTTTTTGGCTTCAGACGTTTTTTTTTCTTTAGTCAATAAACTCTCCATCATGTTATCCTATGTGTTCATGCACACATAGGCTGTTATCAACTGTTTTGGGCTGGGACGTTTTTGAGCTGTAAAAAAAAAACAAGACTAGTGGGTTCTGAGAGACGTTTTTCAGCTGTAAAAATGCTCAAACGCTCAAAAATGTGGCTCACCTGCGTTTTTGGAATGTTTTAGATCCATTTGAAAAAAAAAAAAATGCTCAAAAATGCTCATGGCATCCTCTATGCAGCTTGCTCCTGGCCAGAAGATACAGCTTGGTCCCCATTATCTGGGATTCACGGGCCCTCATAACTATCTGGCGACTCCTGGACTTCTATAGGCCAGATGATATATTTTTTGCCTGAAACCTAGTCCCTAGATACTTTGGCCTTTGAAATAGGATCACACATATTATATCCAGGAACTGCTATACGCCTGGATACTTTGGCACAAAACTACACATATTCTAACCAAGATGCAGATTGCACCCTTGTGGGTATCCACACCAGAGTACTGCTCGACCAGCCAGCCTATTCCCTCTGTGTTCGCCCCCCTGATCCCAGCTCTGGAGTTTAAAGAAGTCTGAATTTACAAGGACAAGGTCCAGAAGAAGCATATAGCGAAACGCGTCAACCATTGTATAACTTTTTTATATCATGTATATACCTTGTAGACTGTTTTCATACTCTATGGGTAGCTCTTTGATGTGGGCACCCTATTTTTTTCCTTCTGCTTTTTTTTTAATTCAATTTTTACTGTTTTGCCAACAAAAAGATGATTTTAATATAATTGGGATATTAGTATTGTGTGTGCCCATAAAGTCCACCTTTTCCAGAGGGTATCTATTGTTTTTGCTCAAAAACGCTAGTGCAATAATGCTTAAAAAAGCTGAAAAACTCACTACAAAGCTACTGACATTTTTAGAACTTTTTTTAATGTCCTGTGTGCATGAGGCCTTATAGATGAAAAGGTTTCTGTTGCATAGTGTTGTACCTTTTATAATTTGCAGGTGGCACCATTGAGGCTGTCTTGTAGTACAGGATGTTTCAAAATTATTTGCTTTAGCTACTCTTGTTACCATGGGAGGACTGAGAACCAATAGCCTGGAATTAAAGTACAACTTTTTATGATGGTACAAATTCACATCTCACATCCAGCAACTACTTCCTTTGCAGCTCTTGGCATATGCTTCCATGTCAGAGCGGCAAATGAGGTCAGCACTGGAAGACTTCTCTCTGTCATAAGCTGTTTTCATGGGCATGAATGGGGAGCTGGTAGCTATAGAATGGCCAACATGTCTCAATGATTAACAGAGAGAAAAGGAAACTGCTCCAAGCTTTGCCTGTTAATCACCAATAATCACCAGCTGCTACTCAGGTTGGGTGCTGGCTTAGCTGTGCTTGCAATGTAGGATGAAGAAATTCCTGGACAGCCGCACTAACACGTTTCACGTCTCAGGGGGGACGCTTAGTCATAGCTATGACTAAGCATCCCCCCTGAGACGTTAAACGCGTTAACTGTTATGCCCCATCAGGGGTCCTGTTCGTGTCTTCATGTGATGTATTGATCTGCTTTTAATACGCTACAATAAAGCGGTGTGTTTTTGGAAGTGCGGCTGTCCAAGAATTTCTTCATCCTACATGTCTCAATGATTGCTGGTCATTCTGTAATCATTAGGTACTTGGGGGGGGGGGGGGCTTGGTTTAAAAAAGCTGGCACCATTCCCTATATAAATCAAACATTTTATAAAAGGATAATCCCCATGCCTCTCAAAATGGGAAGAATATGGGAAATGGGGATTTTTTAGTGCCCAAAAACAGTAAACAATGTAACATAGTATATAAAATATTCACATTTTTATTTATAGAAAATGAAAAAGAGCTCCATAAAAAGTGATGGATCATAACTATAGACATATAGTACAAACGTCTGTACATCAATGGATAACAGGAAGTATATGGATCAATGCGTTTCACCCAAATGAGGGGCTTCTTCAGGATGCACTTTTCAATTTTTTAGACCTTATAGCTAGTGAATAATACAAACAATGTATTGATTCCAAAAAATACAAACCGGAAGTGACGTCAAGTATCCACCATGGGCTAAACTCGGAAATCAGGAGGTGACAACGGAAACCCCCTGCACTGGCCGAGACCATGGACCACTTTTCATGGAGCTTTTTTAAAATTTGTATAAATAAAAATGTGGGTATTTTATATACCCACAGTAATTGGTGTAAGTGGTTGTAAATCTCAGACATGAAATATGAAAAGGTCATTCTTTTATACTTTGTACTTGTTTCTTTCCAAGGCACTGAGTGTCATTTGTCCATGCTGACTCATTTGACTGATTCCTCTATTATCAGCATGTTCAGTTCTGGCAGTTTTTCCCGATACCAAGAGCTAAAATTAGGGTTGCACCAATACTAGTATCAGTATCGGTGTTGATACTGAGAATTTGCAAGAGTACTCCTCCGGTCCCCCTCTGTGTCCTCCTCCATGTGCTCCTCCATGTGTCCTCCTCCATGTGCTCCTCTGTGTGCTCCTCCGGCTCCTCCTGTTGCCTTTGTCCATTCATAACTGAGCATCGTAAACAGTTTTACAATGCTTCAGTTTATGAATGGAGAGGAGCCTCTGACTCCTGTCCATTCATCTTCAGTGCAGCTGATGCTGCTCAGAAAGGAGCTAGGGTATCTTTGTCCTTTGTCCCTTTCCCTGACTCAAAGGGAAGATGTCAGACCCCTGATATCTCGCCAAAAGCCACTCCCAACAGGGTTGACTAAAATGATAAAAAAAATAAACATTTTAATAAATAAACATTTAAATGTAAAATTATAAAAATAATAAAAAAATAAAATAAAAAAATAAAAAATAAAAATTGTAAAAAAATCTAATCAAATCAAAATATAGAACTACTGACACAATCCACACCTCATCAATGCCACCTATCAGTGTCCATCAGTGTTGCATATTAGCAGTGGCGTAGCGTGGGTTGTCAGCACCCGGGGCAAGGAAAGTAATTTGCACCCCCTAACCCGTCGATAATTTTGCAAAAAAACCCAAATTTCTTACTTTTTGCTAAAATACAAATCCAAAAAAAATATATATATAAAACATTTTTTTTCATCGGTTTTGGCCGATTTATATTCTTCCTCATATTTGCGATAAAAAAAAAAATCGCAATCGGCGTTTGATTGGTTTGCGCAAAAGTGTTCACGTTTATGGATGATGAGAATTAATTTCTGGGGTTTTTATTTTTTTTACTAGTAATGGCGCTGATCTGCGATTTTTAGCGGTACTGCGATATTGCGGCGGACATGTCGGACCATTTTGACACTTTTTTGGGACCATTGGCATTTATACAGCGATCAGCGCTATAAAAATGCACTGATTACTGTGTAAATGCCATTGGCAGTGAAGGGGTTAACCTGCAGGGGGCGCTCTAAGGGTTAACTGTGTTCCCTCAGTGTGTTCTAACTGTGTGTGGGCTGCCCTGGCAGGGGAAGGGAAGTGATCACAGCCCTTCCCCCTTCACAGAACGGAGGTCAGTGTTTACTTACACGGACCTCCGTTCTTTCACTCCGGGGGGGGGCATCGCGGGTGGCCGGTGGAGATCGAATCCACCGCACCCGCTCCCTGGCCCTGCCCGGACACAGTGAGCGTGTGGGCGCGCCTCCGGCGGCACGCGCGCGCTCACTGGGCGCGATCTCGCAGCCGCCGTCATATGACGGTGATTTGCGCAGGAGCTCCACCTTGTCGCCGTCAATTGCCGATCAGCGGTCGGCAAGCGGTTAAAGGTTGCTAGACTCACTGGCTTACATCAACTTATGTTGAGCTGGAGCAGCTACATATGGATCGAAATCTGTCTCCTCACTGTTGAACCAACCAAACTTCAATCCATCTGGTCAGCTCAACATGCCAGTCTTGACCTGCAGACCGGGAACTGTAACATCCCAAAGAAACTTCAGTTTTGGAGATGCTCTGCTAGCACTACACAGCCAGCCCACTGAGCCCAGTAGTACTCCAGTCCAGTCATTCCTGACTCCTGTCACTCGTGACTCCTACCTTTTTTTTCACCGGCTGTCCCGGACCCGATCACAGCAGTCAGCAGGCTAGGTTTTCTCCTCCAGGTCCTCCTAGGTTTTCCTCCTCCTGCAGCGTCTGTCACCACTGGCTCCCTCTCTGGCCTGTGTCACCTGCCGCCGCTGCCAGCTTCTTCTTGCTGCTGCCTGGGCTGGTCTGGTGTGGTTCTCTCCCGCGCTCAGCGCTGCGCTGGGCGGCCGCTGCACTGTCCCTCCCCCAGATAGTCCCTCGCTCTTTCTTCGCACCCACCGCACCGCACGCCTGGCACCCCCCCCTCCACAGTGGGCGGCCACCCGGCGGCTCGGATCGGATTCGCACAGCCAGCACTGCAGAGAGAGTGAGTGAGCCAGGCAGGGACAGAGAGCTGCGAGTGTGAGCGCGCCCCCCCCAGATGTTGCGCCCGGTGCGGCCGGCCCCCCTTGCACCCCCCACGCTACGCCTCTGCATATTAGTACCACTGTCACATGACATTAAAAAAAAAGTATCGGTAATCGGTATCGGCGAGTACTTGAAAAAAAGTATCGGTGCTTATACTCGGTCTTACAGGAGTGGTATCGGTGCAACTTTGGTTAAAATGGTGATGGGGATAGAGCTGCAGCACTCAGGATGTGCCTGTTATTCATAGCTGTGCTTGTTCTCAGTACTGTGTGAAGGGGCATGTCCCTTCCTTTCAATCATGGCTCAGAGCTGTCAGCTGTGTGAAGATTTCAGATCCCCACTCTCTGCTCCTAAGAACGAAAGATAAATCCTTTCCTGTTTATGTTTTCAGAATGACCTACAGAAGAAATGGCTGCAGATACACCGCTACAACTTATGAGGGAGAAATTGTTTCATCTCTGTGCATCACCTAATTATAGTCACTTCACTGGGTACATGTGAGGGTTTACAACCACTTTAAGTAATTGATATGTATGAATTATTTTTGGAGAATAAGAAAACCATGTAGTGTCACTTTAAGAAGTCATAATAAAACAACAGAAAAAACATGAAACAGCTACATACTGGCTGAAATGTGTTTTTCAAAGCTCTGGAGAAATGTGAACTGGAAGGTAAAAGATGCCAATAAACTGTACTGGTTCCTTACTAGTTAGCCCTTAGCAAAAATAATGTTATTAGATCTACTAGCAAGTTGAAAACTCAACTGTAGAACCTTACAAGTCAATTCTTAATTGACATATAGTCTGCTGTCTCCCAAACATACTACCCTGGGGGCCTATCTAAGATTGCCTTTTTTGTTCACATCACTGACCAAACTTATGCTTTATTTGTTCGCTTTGGGGGGCTCTACGAGATCGAATAATGACTGTAGCATCATGAAATCCATATACTGTTGTCAATGGGGGTATTTGTACAACTTAGTAAATCCCCTTTAAATTACCACAAAAGCACAGTCCTCTAAAAATATAGCAAAAGAACAAGTGAACTGGACACCTTGGAGTTGATTTACTAAAGGATAGAGAATGTTTATTTACCAGTTACGTATGTTCAGTTGATACAGTGAAACCCTGTTTTGTTTAATACCTAATTATACATGAGGGGGAAAAAGATTATTTTCTTGCACTTAACTGAATGACTGGATAATTGAAATAAAACAGCTTCTCTTATCATGTAAACTGTCTCTACTCCCCTAGCAAATGAACACCATTAAAGAGGAAGTAAACCTTGATGGGGTTTACTTCCTCTATGTTACCCTGCAATGTAAAAGAAAAATGGGCTAGTATACATCGCATATTAGCCCATTATGTGCCATTTACCTTCATTGGTAGCCTGCAATGTCCAGCAATCTCCCCGCTCCAGGCAGCGTCCATCTTCTGCCCCTTGTCCTTCTGGGGCCGCGATCTCTGGCTCTGTGACTGGCCGGAGTCGCGTGATGTCACTCCCATGTATGGGCGCAGGAGCCGCCAGTCACGGCACGATCTCAATGAAGTAACGGCACAAGGCCATTTCTTCACTGCACATGTGCCCGATGACGTGGGCACATGCAAGTACACTGGATATCTCCTAAACCGTGCAGGTTTGGGAGATTTGCATGGAACCTACAAGTAAGCCTTATTATAAGCTTACCTGTAGGTTAAAGTGGTTGTCACGGGTTGACAACCACTTTAAGCAAAGTGAAAATTCACTATTCTACTGTAGTAAATCAACCCTATTGCACAACTCTAGGTTCCTCTGAATTATCTACAGTATCTCACAAAAGTGAGTACACCCCTCACATTTTTGTAAATATTTTATTATATCTTTTCATGTGACAACACTGAAGAAATTACACTTTGCTACAAAGTAAAGTAGTGAGTGTATAGCTTGTATAACAGTGTAAATTTGCTGTCCCCTCAAAATAACTCAACACACAGCCATTAATGTCTAAACCGCTGGCAACAAAAGTGAGTACACCCTTAAGTGAAAATGTCCAAATTGGGCCCAATTAGCCATTTTCCCTCCCCAGTGTCATGTGACTCATTAGTGTTACAGGGTTTCAGGTGTGAATGGGGAACAGGTGTATTAAATTTGGTGCTATCGCTCTCACTCTCTCATACTGGTCACTGGAAGTTCAACATGGCACCTCATGGCAAAGAACTCTCTGAGGATCTGAAAAAAGAATTGTTGCTCTACATAAAGATGGTCTATGCTATAAGAAGATTACCAAGAACCTGAAACTGAACTGCAGCACAGTGGCCAAGACCATACAGTGGTTTAACAGGTCAGGTTCCACTCTGCTCAGCGTCATATCCAGAGATTGTCTTTGGGAAATAGACATATGAGTGCTGCCAGCATTGCTGCAGAGGTTGAAGGGGTGGGGGGTCAGCCTGTCAGTGCTCAGACCATATGTCACACACTTCTTCAAATTGGTCTGCATGGCTGTCGTCCGAGAAGGAAGAAGCCTCTTCTAAAGATGATGCACAAGAAAGCCCACAAACAGTTTAGACAAGCAGACTAAGAACATGGATTACTGGAACCATGTCCTGTGGTCTGATGAGACCAAGATAAACGTATTTGGTTCAGATGGTGTCAAGCGTGTTTGGTGGAAACCAGATGAGGGGTACAAAGACAAATGTGTCTTGCCTACAGTCAAGCATGGTAGTGGGAGTGTCATGGTCTGGGGCTGCATGAGTGTTGCAGGCACTGGGGAGCTGCAGTTCATTGAGGGAACCATGAATGGCAACATGTACTGTGACATACTGAAGCAGAGCATGAACCCCTCATCATTAGATATCTCAGTGGAGGAATGAGCCTAACACCCCTGTTAGGTTCACAGCAGAACTCCCAAATAGGGCAAATGTCCTAACTCAAACGGTGAACCCCATTGAAGTCTATGGGAGCCGAATAGGAAAAATCAAAAGTGCCCATTTTGAAGGCTTATATGCAAACAATTGGCCATAAAAGGGGTATGGTGGTCTGGGTCCTGCCCAGAGGGACATGTATCAATATATATATATATTTTTTTAACTATTGATTTTTCAGGAGCAGTGATTTATGCTTAAAGTGCAACAAAAAAATGAAAAAAAAATCCTTTAACCACTTGACAACTGGGCACTTAAACCCCCTTCCTAACCAGACCAATTTTCAGCTTTCAGTGCTCTCACACTTTGAATGACAATTACTCAGTCATACTACACTGTACCCAAATGAAATTTTCGTCCTTTTTTTCACACAAATAGAGCTTTCTTTTGGTGGTATTTAATCACCACTGGGGTGTTTATTTTTTGAGCAATAAATGGAAAAATACCGAAAATTTTGTAAAAAAATGCATTTTTCTTTCTTTCTGTTATAACATTTTGCAAATTAGTAATTTTTCTTCGTAAATTTTGGCCAAAATTTATACTGCTATATGTCTTTGGTAAAAATAACCCAAATTAGTGTATATTATTTGGTCTTTGTGAAAGTTATAGAGTCTACAATCTATGGTGCCAATCACTGAAAATTTATCACACCTGATGCACTGACGGCCTGTCTCATTTCTTGAGGCCCTAACAAGACAGGAAAGTACAAATACCCCCCAAATAACCCCTCCCGGAGTTCTTTACTCTGTCCGGCAGTCACGTA
>BLSH010438269.1:724204-738400 GCA_018402905.1 Glandirana rugosa | reverse complement strand
GTCATCTCATGGTTACTCCATTTTATCAACGTTCTTCATGTTTGATTTATATTTTTCCTTTGCAATTAAGACACAATTGTAATAAGATTATGACTCAATTATTACAATTTAGTTGGATTATCATACAATTATAAAAGGATTATGTCACAATTATAAGTAAATAACGTGTCAACAAGAAACATATTTCAGTATACCGGTGAAACAGTACGGGAAGAGAGGTCATTACATTAATTCGTAAACATCAGAAATCTAATTATTAATAAATAGGAACCACATAATCATACTACTATATAAACATTAGGAAAATATTAACATACTATTAGGTTGATTTAACATTATTAACTCAGTATTAGAATAATGTTAACACAGAATTAACGTTTCCTTTTTATATTTAGTTTGTACTTCTTGCAACTATTTTACCTCATTGGTACTCTACTGGAACTCCAAATAATGTTGTAGACACATTTTGCAGGTGCTCATGATTAGGTTTAAGTTCTGCCCAGTCAGAGTGAGTTAGTGGGGTCGATTGAGGGTAGAAAAGCTATAAATAATGCTTTGGACTGAGACAAGAACATACTATGGTCAGATATGCTCTACTCATTTTTCATTTCAGAGGTTTGTAACCACTTTAATCTAATTTATATGTAACCCACTGCAAACTAAACACGCACCCCTATACTGGATGATTAAGTGGGCAGTAGGAGTATGCATCCTGGAGCCTACATTGTGTTCCTACTTCCTCTGTGTTTCTTCCAGCATCAGTCACTTTCAGAATTCTAAGGCAAGTGTGAATTAGATTGATGGCTGTGAAAAATTCCTAGTTGTACCGTATTTTTACTTCAATTTTTGTGTATATGAAAGGTAAGAAAGGGTCTCAGCGTGGGTGCCAGCATTTCTAGCTGGTATGTACCAGGCTCACAAGATTGCAGACTAAACATAATGGGGTGGAATGGTGTACTAAAGCAGTGTCTGGATTAAAAACGGAACTTTAATGGATACGATCCACCTATTAACTTATGCAAGTAAAAGCCTAAAAAGGAATACTACAGAGCATTGAGTGATGTTATACGTTTAAATGTTGATGCTGCAAAATGGCATTTATACAGTAATAAATAATGATAATAATAATACTTATGTGTTAAAGCACAATGAGAGAAAACTGTTGGTGCTGCAAAATGGCATTTTTACAGTAATAAATAATAATAATAATAATAATAATAATACGTATGCGTTAAAGCACAATGAGAGAAAACAAATTGTAGATTATGAAGATTTAGTAGTCAACATACTTGAAAATAGTTTTTTGAGTAGTATTTACTACAGAGTTTCATTCTTTGCCTTATTAAATAGACCTGTTTCTTCTAATAACGTGGAGTCTGACACAGGAAATCTTTCCAGCTGAAAACAGAATATTTTACAAAACCACAACACCTTATCACTTTTCACAAGATCATATTTTTTAAAGCACAAAAAAAGATCAAAGCACTTGTTCATCCAACCCTAAGACTATTCACAATTCATTATAAGTACATGTAGTTTGGCTCTGTATCACCATCTGTTTGCCACAAGTGGGACCAAAACAGCTGTACTGGAGCTCTTTCAAAAATTGATTGTTCTTTGCTTGAATAGTATGGTGAAAACCTCATACACTGAAGATTACTTCTAATAACTAATTATACCCTAGCTTTTATTTCCATAAACTGGTATTCATTTCCATCTTCAAACGAGAAAAAAAAACCTAAAACGCTGAATTCCAGAATTCAAATTGATAGTTTTTATTGTGTCTGATTTTACTCAACAGACACATAGGAAGTGAAATACACAGTTGAAATATAAAAGAAGCTGCTTGACTGCAATAACTAATTCGGTGCTGTGGGCTAATTATTACAGATTGATTATTTTCTTGTTGGAAATTGTGGGCTCTCATTCTGCCAAGTGTTCATATTCAAATGTATGCTTGCAAGTTGGACAACTGCCATATCTTTGTATGGAGGGATGCTATGCCTGCTTTTGAGTTGCAGAAAGTTTGTTTAGAATGTAATCTGTCCAAATAGCTGTGATTATGAGCACAATTAACCATGGGCCTTAGCATATTTAAAACCAATAATGTTAAGAGATGATTGTTATGCAGAGATGAGCAATGAAAGAGAAAGGAAAGCTGATTTGAATTTGACTAAAATAGGAATTGCTGTAGGTGATCCAAGATTTATTTTATACCAATTAATGAATATTGTGTATGCGTTGAAATTGAGAGTATAGACAGCTAGAACCAACGCAACTGATAGGAGCCAAAGCCATAGGTGGCCTGGCTCATTTCCCAGCCTCCCTCCCTCTTGCTGCTTGATCCAGTTGTTCCATAATGCTTGCTGTGTTGCTACTACACTCTTTACTCTGACATTGGAAATGTAAAGCCTAACTAAGGTCCTATACCTTTCAATATATCTTTATAGATTTGTACAACCACATATTATGGTTTGTCACTGCCTTTTGTTAGGACATGCTTTAAAATACATTTTTTTAAATGTTGCCTCCTACACTCACACTGCATTGCTGACAGACCTGAATAACAGCTACACCCCATAGAACATGTCCTCCTCCGGGGAAGGGTGCGTTAGACCAGGTCTGTTACATTACAGAGAACACTGATTCTTACTCTCAAACCTATTGGATTGCATAGTCTTAATTATACACCCTGCAGAGCTGCTCTAAAATGGAGGTCAATGTAAGATGATGAAAATATAGATTTTAATAGAGATTTTAAATATAGATTTGTTATTACAAATTCTATCTGACTGCATGTCTATTTTTGTGGCTTCATCTTAACTTTGAACATGTTTCCTCCTGTGCATCTCACAAGCATATGGTTTTGCCAATGGCACTGTATAGACTGAATTTACTGTGGAATAATTGTCATGGCATGGTACAATGATCTAGTGCTGTCCTCTCAGTGTTGTGTCATTACAGTGCACAGCTGTTTGCTTCAATATGTCTTAGGCATTGGATAAGGTAAGTGTGCTGCTGAAAATAATTGGAATAAGTTGGATTCATTGAGTAATAGCTTACTTTTGGGATCATGAATTTTCGATTGATACTCGATCTTATAGTTCAGTTTAGGGTTAGAAATGAAGGAGTACGTTTTTTTTGGGTGGTTGTGGTGGCAAATCATTTGTTAGATTCGGAATGAGAGTAGAGGGAGGACACATGACCACACAGCGGAGTTGAGCATTATAATTAAACAAAAACTGACACACTGTACTTATCTTCGCAAAACAGGGGATACAAATAAATTATGAATGTGACTTTACAACCACTTTAACAAATAATTTGCTACCACAACCACCCAACAAAAATCGTACTCCTTAATTTCTAACTGTAAACTGAACTATAAGATCAAGTATCAATCTAAAATTCATGATCCTAAAAGTAAGCTATTCCTCAATGAATCCAACTGATTACAACTTTTTCAACAGCACACTTACCTCATCCAAAGACACTTTGGGGGTCATTTACTATAGTGCCGGCCGCTAATTAGCAGCAAAATTACCGTGATTGCGATAAATAGTGCTAAAATGCTGCAAATCACACAAATTAGCATCCAAACAGAATTTACATAAGCGCTGGAGCAAAATCAAATTCACTATAGCGCCCAGGCAGCAGATAGCATCCAAACCCTTACTCCAGTCAGGACCTGGAGAATTGCACATGGAAATAATATTTAGAGCATGATTTGATCGCCTAAATGGTACTGAAATATGTGGTATTTTGTTTAAAGATAATCTTTTAAACTGTGTGAAAAAGTGATTTCTACACTGAAATATATTTAAAAGTCTGAGAAGAGATAAATTCCCCATCTCTTTACAACTAGCTGCCAGCACAACTGAGCAAAACTGAGCATGCTCAGACATGCAAACTACTCTCATTTTAACTCTCATGGCTTTTTTAACAGGGCGCTATAGTAAATACCAAAATTATCGCTGGGTTAAAGAGTGTTTTTGGGAGTGAAAATGAGAGTTTTAGCTCAATGAATATTTCAACCATTGATTATAATGGTACAATTGTAACTTCCCCAAATAAATTCTTGTATCTTTATCTCAAAGAAGTTATCCTTGCAACAATGTTGCTTCTTCATCTATTTTGCTAGAATGTGTAATGGTTTCATGTTTTGGTTAAATATATTTCTCCTCTGTCACTTTCACTTGTTGCAGTCCATCTCACAAAAATATTTACCTAAACTCACACAGGTGTCTTTACAAATCACAAACAATACCATTGTTGATGTTAATTCACAATTTTGTGTGTTTTTATTATTTCCAAATGATCCTAATTTGAGCCCAAAAATGTGATATGTGTACCAACATCGAAATAAAAATGTAATTCACAAAAATCAGTGGGTAATATCACTATTCTACGCTCATACACCAAGAACTACAAAATATCACAGAATAATTCAAGAAGAATAACTCCTGACTAATGTAATTCCACCACCTATATGTCCAAAGAAATGCAGCATATATGTGTAGGAAAATTCCACATGTAGCAGCCCAGTGGCTCACAAGGTAGCACATCTGCCTAGCAGCGCTGAGTTTCTGGTTTCAAATCCCAAACATGCCACTTCATGTAGAGACGTTGCTTGTTCTCCCTACGTTGGTAAGAATAACTTAGGGTCTGAGTTTGAATCCCAATACTGCTATGTTGCTAGAAGTTTTTGTGTAGTGGTGTTAAAATGTCTTTTTCACCAGTGCTAACATTTTTGAGGGTTTTCACATAATGGAACCCCAAGAAATCACATTATATATCAAGCAAGTGTGGGATTGCACCAAATCTAGACCTGGGTTGGTTTGGCCCAGATATTTTAATGTTGTATGCTTAGGATGAATGACGAATGTGCTTTGTCACCAATTTGTGCACCCCTTACAAAGTTGTAATTTCCTGTTTTGGACCCTCCATATGCCCAACAACGTACAAGTTTGATTTGGATATGTTTGGGATCACTGATCATGTCTAGTGTTATATTTTTTGAGCTTTACCCTGCACAGATATATATGCTGAGGCGTGTTTTTATTTGTAAAGGCCAGCATTTGAGGCGGGCGTTTGGCCTGAGAACAGGCCTGAATCTTTATTTGCAGTCTGTATATTGGGTTACAAATCGATGTGGGTTTTGGGGGTTGTGCATAATTCCTGACTCAAACCCCACTAAGGCTGTTTATTGATTGCTTCTAAATCCCACATGTTAGACTTACTACTGCTATGTAATGGTTTTGTTGAAAAGGAAGGTCCTGGCTAATTCATTCCTGCTGTATATGTCAATGAGAAAGAAGACCAAAAGATGAAGAAGCAGGGGAAGAAGAAGCCAGAGAAAGAAGAAGACCAGAGGAAGAAGCAGTGAAGGAGAAGATGGAGGAGGACCGGAGGAAGAAAGAGGAAGTAGCGGGTTAGAAGAAAAGATTTTTAATAAAGGACTTTTCAAAAACTGCCTACTGTCTTTTTTCACATTATACTACTTTTTTTGGTGAATGGGTACAATGTACCCCATACTCATTTACATGGGGGGGGGGCAGGATCTGGGGGCCCCTTGTTAAAGGGGGCTTCCAGATTCTGATAAGCCCCTCACCCACAGACCCCGACAACCACAGGCCAGGGTTGTCGAGAAGAGGCCCTTCTCCTCATCCACATGGGAACAAGGTTCTTTGGAGGGACCCTAAAGCACCCTCCCCATGTTGAGGGCATGTGGCCTGGTATGGTTCAGGAGGGGGGGCGCTCGCTCGTCCCCCCTTTTCCTGACCTCCAGGCTGCATGCTTGGATAAGGGTCTGGTATGGAGTTTGGAGGGGCGCACATCAATTTTTTTTTAAATTTTGGCACGGGGTTCCTCTTAAAATCCATACCAGACCCAAAGGGCCTGGTATAGACGGGGGGGGGGGTGCACGCAATGGAAATTGCTAATGGAAAATGAAGGAGAAGTAACTAAACCCACTCAGAGTGAAATTGTATTGGAAAAAGCTCTTTTGACTTTAACCCGGGGGTCAAAAAGCATGGTGAGTACGCATTTTATAATCATACATGGTGAAATGTATGGTGGAAGAAATAAGGAGTTTATCCCATGGTATCAACATGAAGTGGTGTTGGGCTTGCATTTGGACACTTGGACTTATGTTTTAACCTCTAAATAAGGGACTCTTTCTTTGTGCTATTTTTGGGAGCGTGTATATTTTGTTATTTTAGAACATATATTTGGAAAAAAAAAATTTACAACCACTTTAGGTTTAGGGTTAGGTTAATTGTTAGGGACAGGGGAAAGATTAATGTTGAGCTCTAGGCACAAATATCTTTCTTCAAATATATTACTCAATAGCAAAAAAGGATATAAATCCATGTTGTATGCACCAAATACAGATTTCCTAATAAAACTAATAACGCCATCATCACTGTTCTGCACCTAGCCTGTGAAGAGAGCAAAGCTGTGAATGGGGCCCAGCAGGTCAACCCACTACAGGCTTCTCTCAAAAAACTACAGGTAAGGGGATAGAAGACCAAGCGCTGCGTAAACTGTTGGCGCTATATAAATCCTGTATAATAATAATAATAATAATAAAGACCAGTAACCCTGCACAAGTAGAGAAGCAGCAGTGACCAGTCTGTATTAAAGGGCACAGAGGCTAAGTTTATGCTAGATTACTGTACAGATCTGAAAGAAATACACAAATGACACCACTATTTAAGTAAGAATACACATGATTTTTGTATTTAGACAATATTTGCTTAGTGTAGAGTTCAGGTGTTATGGGAAAGACAATAGTTAACTTGAGGGGTTAAGTTAAGGGCGAATGGAATTAGTGTTGGGACCTGATTTACAGATAGTGATAGATGAAAGGTTAGGGACATACATGCAAAAAGCTATTTGCATTTTATTTAGGCATTTTAATGTTCTAGTGTGATGGGCCTCCAACCCCAAAAATGAACTTACTACACGTTATCATCTAACCACTCTTTAACATAGGATGTGTCCATCTATTCTGTGATCTCCTCTGCAGAGTGAGAACCTGGAAGCACCCAGCTTGCAGCATTGCTGAGTTTAGAGATGTCAAAATTCCAACTGTATTGGGCCAGGTAAACAGTGGATCAAGTACAGTCTGTGCTCAAATGGGTCAAGCAGAAGGCAGGAGATATTAGGTGTCTAACAGACCCCATAAAATACCTGTCACCTGCCAACGCTAAAACACAAAAATCTTGTTAGGCCGCTTTTGATAGCATTAAATTTAAAAATACCTCGGCCACTCCATGCACACACGTATGAATGCAAATGTGTGGGTAGGCCATGCAAGTGTATGTAAGCAATGATTTTGCAACACATATTGAGTATTGCCACACACAGTGGAGTGAAAGAAATAATTATAATTAACTCCAAACTGATGAGCTGTTAATGCTTTTAAGGCATCGCCTTTTGATAACTTTGGGCACCACAGATGTTCTGCCATTTTCTGGGTATACACAGTTTTGAGGCTTGAAAAATGTAGTATCTATTTACTCAACACAACACCATCTTTTTTTAAAAAAAAAGTGAATTATATTCTGTATTGTGTGCTCCAAAATACATTTTAGTGTATTGTTTGCTAAAAATATAGATTTGATAAGCAGTTGCACAAATAACTTACAACATAAAAAAACGTGTTTAAAAATGATAAAAATTGCTCCAGTAGCAAAAGGGTTATAATGCACCCGGATGTCTTCCTTTTGATCAGGGTGGAAATTAAATGTATTCTTAATCTGAATGGCCATATGAATCCAAACATGCCTGTATTTAAAAAAAAAAAAATATGTTTTGGCAAACCCCATTGCCTCTGTAGTGCACAAAATTGGACAGTGTCACCAAATTATATCAATTGTTAATTTTTGATCCTATTATTATATAATTACTTTATCCTTTTTATCACAATTTGCATTTTATTGCATATATTATATATAATATCTCTAATATTTACATATATATGTAAATTGGTGCATTGGATAAACTGTATCGATGCAACTTGGTAACTGAGTCAATTAAATCAGTTTTGTATAGATTGGTCACAAGGATGAACAATGTATTGTACAGCAAACAATATGTTCTTTCGGTAATGTACATGTTTCTAAAATAAAAGGGTGGAGATTTATTTTAGCAAAATGTGTGTAAATATAACATATCTAACTAGTATTATTTCTTGCTTTCTAATATTGATTTTTCTTCCTGGTTATTTACAGCAAAAAGTTACCTAATTCCACAGGGTGTTCCTATGAGCACTGTTGCTTTATCATTGTTCCCATCCTAGCTGATGGCTTACAGCTGGGAGCTTTGCTGTTAGTGAGGTTCTGGAAGCCCATTGCATCTCCTTCATCTGTCACATCCTCTTTCATAAGGAAGCTGTGAGAGGTTGGCTGTCAGTCCATCACTATTGCTGAATCTACTGTCCTAATGGGTCTCAGGCTGTCAACATAATACAATTCACTGACAGCCTATCTTTATCATCAGGGGAGACATTCTAATGAGAGGTTGGAATATTTACTGACAAGAACAGTTTTACTGCCTCTTCCAGTTCCTTCACATTTGCCACCTGGGACTTCAATGGCAGTCACACTCCATTCTGTAGTCCGATCTTTGGTTTTGGAAGGTTAGTAAACAAATTATAGTGAAAAACTGCATAGTGGTATAGAAAAAAAGGCATATCATGCCAATATTATTCTGGTCTTTTAGAGTGCTGTGTGGAGAGCTACAGAATCCTTACTAAGTCTACTATAGAAGAACAAATGCTGAGAAGAATCTTCTAAATATGTTGCTGAATTTGTGATCTGATAACCTCTGATAAAATCTCAGAAGCAGTAATTTAACAATACCCATATCTGCCCTGGTGGCTGCTCTGGGGTCTGGGGGTGGAAGGGAGACCCATTAGGGGGATTTTAAGGCAATTTAAAGGGGTTGTAAAGGCAGAACATTTTCTTTATTTTAATGCATCCTATGCATTAAGATAAAAAGCCTTCTGTGTGCACCAGCTGTCCCAGCACCCCTAATACTTACCTGAGTCCCATCTCTGTCCAGCGATGTCCACGAATGTCTCAGCCGCCTGAGATTCTCCTTCCTGATTGACTGAGACACAGCAGCGGCACCATTGGCTCCTGCTGCTGTCAATCAAAGTCAGCTAACCAGTCAGGGGAGAGAAGGGGCGGGGCCGGATCGGAGCTCCGTGTCTGAATGGATACATGGAGCTTTGACTCAGCTAGGGTGCCCCCATGGCAAGCTGCTTGCTGTGGGGGCACTGAACAGAAGGGAGGAGTCAGGAGCAATGAAGAGTGCCCCGAGAAGAGGAGGATCCAGGCTGCTCTGTGCAAATCTACTGCAACAGAGCAGGTAAGTATAATGTGTTTTTTATTTTTATAGGAAGAAATGAGCCTTTACAATCACTTTAAACACAGAAAATTCCCTTACTGTATAATTAACCTGTTGCCAACTACATGTGCTGTGACGGGCGTGACCCTAATGCCACTTGCAGCACATATGCTTCCACGGCAGTCAATACTTCTGTGCTGAGATCATGCTCACTGCATGCTCCCAGCACAGTGACCAAGCTCACGTAGAAGCTTCCGGTCTCTGTTTATGATTGGGAGCTTGCAGGATAGGCTCCTGATCATGTCATCACTGTGACAGTCAATCACAATTAAATGATTAGGAAGCCTGTCCCTCCTCCCAGCTTTAAGACCCAGTTAAAAGGCTGCCAGGAGGGGGTGGGAAAGGATTAAGGAAGAACTGATGTTAGATGTATCGAAGGAGACTTTAAAATCATTGTAGATAGCCAAAGGTAATCCTATGCAGGCTGTAAAGTTGGAAAAAATGACTTAGCTGTCTTAAGCTGGGCATAAACCGGCGGACTTAAGGGGAAAAAAAACCCCATCAGACTCCCCCTCCTCATCTTAACAAGTGAAGTGGATAGAGAAAACCTCCCCGGTGTGCTATTGTATTCTGACAGCGGGAGCTCCTTTCCAATTGACTCCAGCGGCTGATTGAATGCAAGTTTTCCAACAGTCCTGTTCGACAGAAGTCAATCTACTGATTGACTTCTGTCAAACAAAGAGGGCCACACACAGATCGAAATTCAACCAGTCCCTGTTGAACAAATGAATTTAGATCCTTGTGTACCCAGCTCTAGCAATGTAGACTTATTACCTTCAGAACTTCTAGTCACCCCAGCCAGCACTGAAATTAAACTTGTATGTACAGTATGCATAACGCAGTCTATTTTCATGCTGTAAAAATCACAGAGTATCTCCGCAGCTAAAAACTGACAGTTATTTGTAGGTTTGTTAAAAGATTATGGAGTGATTATGTTCAGAAGAGTTAACAATTATGTTACAATATAAAATATTGTGATGGTCATTATTGAATAGTATATCACTCCTTTCATCACCTACTTGCAGTGGCTGTGGAATGGGTGGGAGGGCCTAAAATGATCACTGAGGCTCTGATATCTGAGATGCTATGTAAGATTGATGAACTACTGAGAGCAGGAGTAGCTAGCTGGAAAATAATGTTAGAAATTAATTCAACACACTGATGATCCCCCTCCCCTGACAATCTATGTACATAGCACTGGTCCCTAGTAATGTACTGAATAGCCCTTTTGCTGCCTGTCCTTGTTTTTGACATATTTTCTGTTATGATCAGTGACAGACGAGAGGTCGCCGGGAGCACCATCAAAATTTTGATATGATCTGTAGTTATGACCCTGCTGAGTAGTGCAACAGATTGTGGCTGCATTGACTGCTATAGCTTTGTGTAAATTCACTGTGGGCTGAAACCAATGCCTGCAACTACACAGGAAAAAAGGCAGATCATGGCTGGTGGAAGGAGGAGTATTGTTTTCTGAAAACATCAGAGCACCCTGCCTTAGTGCTCCTCTCAAGAACCCTCAGCCTTAATGCAAACAGTGGGCTGGCTCTTGGGGAGAATTATCCAAATTTCAAAATGCTTTGATTGCTGGATGTCAGGATGACAGAACTGAAATGAAAAGAATGAAAAGGGCAGGCCAGAGAGGAAAGGACTAGATGATGCTGGAAGTTCTAAAGCCAGGGAATGAGGTGGGCTCTAACTGACTTGCTGCAACTTCTAATTCATACCGTGAAAAGCTCACAGTGTGCAGTAAGTAAATGCAGTATCTGAGCAGCCTGTATACCTGTGCATTCAAGGAAAGGCTGAAGTTCAGCTTTATGGTAGCACATTTGTAGGTAAACTGGGGAGGGGAGAATGTTTATGGCACATGACCAGATGTGACATTTATGTTTGGTATAGAGTTTTCAAACTATAAGAGAAACAGTCATTTTAAAATAGTTATGAAGGTAAATAACATATGTTCTGAATAGATAAATGTGAACATTTCACAGATTCACTATTGTATTTTTAAAACAACTTGCCTAGATATCCTTTTTACAGCTTGAAAAACTGCAGGTCATGTGAGCGCTTTTCATTCCGGAGCGATCCATGGACCTGCAGATGGGCGAATCCACATTGGTTCATCACGTCAGCAAATTATGTTTGTCGCTGGGCATTCGCATTTCCAAAGTAATGAAACGCAATCATAGACCTGGCGGCATTTTGACACTTTCCCCTTTCCCCAACCAAGTTCTGTGAATTCAATCAAGGGAGGAGTGAAGAGTGATGGGTGGGAGGCATGGGTTTAAACTGACCACAGAAGATAAAGGCACACTGTGTCCTTGCACAGCATGCCTGTGTATTCAAAAGGGATGACAACATAAGGACAAATATATTATTAATATAAAAAAAGCACATAAGAATACGTTAAAAAGATTGATACATGCAATTTTATTTTTAAGATTACAAACACTTTAAGCATTGATCTTCTGCCCAATGTTTTCCACAGCCTAATCTGCCCTATCGCTTGCCTTTATTTGTGGACCTTTTTTTATTTACTGTAGGCCTTAAAAAAAGAAAAAATTCCAGGTAAGAATCTGAATCTGAGCCACAATAGTCCCAGTTTTACGCCTTTAAGATATATTCCTATCATTTTGGTGACATTAAGCACAATTGGAGCATAATACAACAAAAAAGAGGTAATGTACTAATTGTTATAGGTTCTCTTGTAAATGATACCCAAGAATAGAGCTACATTTCCTAAGATGCACTAATAAAATTGCTTTTCTGTTTTTCATTCTGTTATTTCTAATTATTTTAATATAAATCTTACAAGTATCTTAATGCATAATGGCTTAATGGTTGAACACATTTATGGATCTGGAGTATACTCAATTGATTTAAACTCGGTGGCTCATTGGGCTATATGTGTCATTGTTTATTAGTACTGTATTCTCATCAATGAACTAAAATTGACTATAAAAAATTATGACAGAAATCAAAGAAAATTTCTCTGTACATTGTATTGTATAATTCAGACTGGATTATTATTCCACATGACCAAATAAAGTTTTTTTTTAAAATTGTATATGAAAAATGGGACGTCTATTAAAATGTGTCTACATGGTTAGCTTCATGTATGGAGTGTTAAATAAGAACTGTTATACTGTTTTACCCACACAATCAGCTTCAACATTTTAGACTCCAGCACTCTAAAAAGAAACCTGTAATTGGTGGCTGTAGGAACCACATTATGTATTTTTAGCATGTGTTGGTGATACCATATCAGTGGGCTTAATTTGTTAAAATTAGGAATACAGCAGCTTGTAACCCTGTTGCCCTCAGCAATTAGAATGAATGTTTAGTGCATGTAAACTGATGCTAACTCCGTAGGCATGCCATTGGCCCTACTTCTCTTTGTTACAGTTTAGTAAAAGCCTTGATGGTATAAAGAACATTAATGGAAATAAGGCCACAGAAGCTTTGGTGTTACTATGTAATATAGTATTCTTCCATTTTAATATTAGTGCTGCTCAGTTCTAATTTCATGTGTCTCTGAATAAAACAATTAATCTCATTTAATGCACACAGGCCAGCTAAAAACAACTAAGGGGCATGCTTATCTGGTTAGGCGTGAGTTTATCTAGGCCTTTAAATGTTTCATTGTTCTATATTAGGGATGAGTTTTGACTTCAGAGTCACCAATGCAGATTTCACAGATTAGTGGCTCTGCAAAACTTCAAATTGTTGACTGTGATTTCATACCTGAACCCATATTGCATGGCAGAACCCTTGTCCCTGGTCAGATGGATCTTTGAGAGTGAATAATCTGAGAATGGACAAGCCAGCCCCTTCACTGCGAAAGGGTGGGCTCCCAGCAGCCATATTTTTAGTGTGTGTTTTTGCTGGTTAGCGAAATTTGATAATCTGTATAGGGAGAAATATTTTTCTAAACAGTAATATACTGTACTATACAGTGTTATGCTGTAAATTGCAGTGATGTAAGCTAAATTATTTTGTGTACCCTAGTGTTCACAGGTCCATATATCTAATTGTTTTTCTTTAGACTGTTTTTGTATCAGCAGCAACGTGTTTGCTTGATAGCCTCTGTGCCAATAATTTTTTTAAATACTTTCTTTCTTTCATTTCACAATTTTCAATTTTTTTAATGCTAGGGTTAAAAAATAGTAGGCTTTTGTTTTAAAGATATAATGTATATATATATACATATACAGTATCTCACAAAAGTTAGTAACCCCCTCACATTTTTGTAAATATTTTATTATATATTTTCATGTGACAACACTGAAGAGATGACACTTTGCTACAATGTAAAGTAGTGAGTGTACAGCTTGTATAACAGTGTAAATTTGCTGTCCCCTCAAAATAACTCAACACACAGCCATTAATGTCTAAACTGCTGGCAACAAAAGTGAGTACATCCTTTAAGTGTAAATGTCCAAATCAGGACCAATTAGCCATTTTCCCTCTCCAGTGTCATGTGACTTGTTAGTGTTACAACAAGTCAACTGGATATGCGAAATTGCTACATGATGATGTGTTTCCCTCTTTATGCACTGAAGCTGGCACGTTCCCTGAGTTTTTCCAGCAAGATGGTGCACCACCACATTATGGGTGTCAGGTCCGAGCATTCCTAGATGAACAGTTTCCTGGAAAGTGGATTGGTCATCGTGGGCCAGTTGAATGGCCCCCAAGGTCTCCCGATCTGACGCCCTTAGGCCCTCTGGAACCCCCGGTAAGTTGACCGGGTGCTACTGGTTAGGTGAAAGGTCCTTTGACAAG
>BLSH010438269.1:700649-717605 GCA_018402905.1 Glandirana rugosa | reverse complement strand
ATGTACTGAGTTACTTTCTATATATAATGTATATATATATATATATATATATATATATATATATATCTTTCATTGAGTCATGTAGGAATCACCTCTTTAAGCCTCCTACAACGCAGAGCTGATTGAGTGCTGGATTAAGCAGCCCATCCTTGCTTAGTAAAGATACAGTGACAGAAATGAGAAGATGCACACTGATGACAATGCTTGGCTCTGTAAATTCTTATTCAGCCATTCAAGCAACACAACTCATCCCCTCCTGTAGACTGTAAAGAAACACAATCTCTGTGGGATGGGGGTGGGGAGTGGTGGGAGGAATGAACTGTGCCAGAGAAGGGTGGTCTCTAGTTGGGATAAACTTTGTTGCTTGTATGGCTAAATAAACATGTACTGAACCGAGTGTGGTCATCAGTGTGCAGCTTCTCTTTGTGTATCAGTATATTTATATGCCATTGTTTTGCAAATAAAGATATCACTCATTGTAATACATGACAAAGGAATCCTAGAGAACTACAAGTTAGCCCAGGAGACAACACAGTAGTAGTTGCCTTCCTTGAGGTTATGCTTTGTTCTGCTTAGTTAGTCTGGTTGAAAAAATGACATCTAGATCAACCAATAAAAGGGGAAAATCAAAATTTTTTATTACAATTCTATATATACAATCCCATACTCACAGTTGATCCAGGAAGACAAGGAAGGTGTACATTTCAGCTCAAGCTACTGAGATATGTAAATAACAACTTTTTACAACAAGCTGTTAAGAGAAATGGGAATGGGGAATGGGAAAGTAAGCCTCCACCTGCTGGCTACAAAAACAATGAAAAAAAATGAGAGGATGATCTTAGTGTGATAGTAGTCCCACACCTTTTTTCTTTCCTTGAATTGTAGCATACACTGCTATGTAAATCACACATTCTTTAGATCTAATGTCTGTTCCCTCCTTCCCCTTGAGATTTTCAATTTGTACATCATTGTGATGCAAAGCCAACCTGGTCAGTAGTATTTAATAAAAGACCAGGCTGCCTATCCAGAAAGTGTGTAGAAATGTATATATTAGAATGCCCTTGAAACCAGGAATCTCAGGGAGCCCAACAGGAAAACTAGAGCAATGTGCAGGCACCTGGAGACACAGCAGTTGCATATTGAATTCAGAGAGGCACTTATCTGTCTTTTGGATAACTTCAGGTTCACTTTAAGAAAAAACAAAGACTTTTATTTAGGTCTGCAAATGCTGTATTAATGAATGGTCTGAACTAATCTAGCTCCATTATGGATTGCTCCAATGGGGTTAGCCATAAAACCATAGAAAAGGGAGACTGAAATTGATTAAATAATTTCATATCAGTCTACATTTGTTGAGTAATATTGAATATAAGGGCAAGTATTTGATGGCAATGCAGTAATTATAATTATTTATTGCATTTTTTAAATGGCAGGGATGACGATAGATAACTTAATATGAAATATATTTCTATAGAACACCACATTTTGAAGAAATTAGGAAACAGCACATTTAGTGACATGCTCTCATAAATCCGAGTAATTGTTAATGCTATATTATGGGGAAAAAAATTGTAGAAAAAAAAAAACTAGTCACATGCCTAGGAGCTTTACACTTGTTTATTAATTTTGTTGGCTATGACTTAGGGGATAATTTGTGAAAAGTATACCAAATAAAACAGGAATTAATATGCAGTTGTATGGCACCCAATAAGGATTTATCCAGATTTTTGGGGAATTCAGGGGGTTGCTACTGAAAGCAGTTTTAAGCTAGGGTTTTTATGCCTTTTTTCATACATTTTTTGTGAGTTGCCATTGAGGCCCAAGAGTCCACCAAAAACAACGTTAATGCAGCAAAAAAAACCAAAAAAAAAAAAACACTTGCAGTACTTTATCTGATTCACAGATGTAAACAGGACCTATATAAAATGGAATTCCAATTGTTTTGTGTTGTTACCTGTCGGGCTACACAGATTAAATTGCACAGGTGTGAACAGAGACTTTTGGAGTTTTGCTAAAGTTTTGTTTGGTTTATTGGCAGTATTTCTGCCATTTTGTAAACAGACCTGTCTTACATTCAGGGCTCGAGTCCTATGGGAACATGTGGGAACAATGTTCTTGCACTTATTCCACGGCAGGAACGCCATTCCCATTAGCAACCGCCGCCGCGTCCTGGTGGATCATCCATCATTCGATCCTGTATTCGGCCAGCAGAGCCCGGGCCCGGGGGGAGATTTTGGCAGAGGCTGTGCGAGTGCGGCACACCTATTGGGAGAGGGAGAGGAGTCTGTCTGTGCAGTGGCATTGCTATGGGGGTGTGGTCTGCACCGGGTGGCACCATCCCATCCATGACAGCATATGCTGCCTACCCCATGTACTGGCTGGGAGTAGCCCTCCCCCAGGCACTGGTGACCAGCACAGACAGACTTATCAAAGCCCGGCAGAACAGCAGCCACCATTGGACTGCTGACAACACAACTCTATAACCCGCATGACACTAGCCAATCAGAGAGCTGTTCAAACCAGGTGAAGAAGTCCGTTAACTCAACTTAGAGGGAATCCCAGGTATGCAAATGAGGGATGGGACTAGAGCTGCGCACTGAGGCTAATGTTACTTTTCTCGGCTGGGAACTTCGGTGGTAGGTGAATGGAGGACTAAAAGCCTGGGACCCTAGGTACATGGCACAGGGATCACTCACTGCTCTGAAACAACAGCCACATGATATATAGATATAGACACTGCTGTACTGTATATATCAGTTACTGTATTATCATGGTCTGCCCATTGAAGTCCTAATCTTGTAATAATGTCCTGTACATTTGGAAAATACTGCTATGGTATGTAATTATCTTACCTTTAATACACTATTATCATGCTTATTCTTTAAAGAGAATCTGTCTAACAATTAGTATATCCATGGTGTGCTGGTAAATATCCTCATTATTGTTAGACAGGTTCTCTTTAAAGAATAAGCATGATTTGAGAAGAGAATCAGGCAATTCTTAGTCTTATCTTCATCAGCAAAGCTCATATGACCCAGTTCTTGGACCTCAGACATGTGGCCATCTGAAGTATTATTTTGTCCAGGAAACATAACTATTTCAGCCATTTTTTCCTCTATATCTAACCCAGACAAAACTCTTAACACTGATTTACACTATTGTAGACTATATACTCCAAATTCCAAAAGACAAATAGAAAAACTTCACACAAATTGGCAGCCAAGAGCTTTCCAGGGATGGGTATCCAGAGACCCTGAGTGAAGATTTAGCAGAGAGATCATTACAAGCAGGTCTCGAGTTCTGTGGGAATGGCCAGGGCTTGAGTCCTGCGAGAACGTGTGGGAACAACGTTCCTGCACTTTTTTCACAGCAGGAATGTCTTTCCCATTAGCAGCCATGACCTGCAGCACTGTGAGCTGTGGCAGGCAGTGTGGGTGTGCGGGAAGGGCAGGGTGTTCATGCTAACGGGGGTCAGTCCGCCATGGGTCCCACATATTGGGGAGGGGGGTGTCATCCCAGCGCGCCCGTCCTCCCCTCCCTCGATCCTCCTCCTCCAGCTGCCCCTATAACAAGGCCCCGGTTTCTAGAGTCCAGTGATAGGTAGAACAATGCCGGTGTCACTGGTGTGTATTATAGGAGGCAGGACCTTGTTACAGGGGCCGCTGGAGGAGGTGGACCAACCAGTGCTAGGCACTGGTAAGGCTGCATTGCTGAGCACTGGTGAGGCTGCATTGCTGGGCACCGGTGAGGCCGCATTGTTGGGCACTGGTAAGCAGAGGCGGCTCTCTAATTAGGCAAATTAGGTGGTCGCCTAAGGCCTCGAAACCACAGGGGCCTCGCACCCGACTAATTTGCCTACTGTGTGTGGGAGGGAATGTCTCCGCTCAGTGTCCTCAGACTAGCGGGGTAAGCGGGCGGTACACACTCGGGTAAAGTCATGCAGGTTCCTGCCGTAACATTCCCCTCACACAGAGAACAGATCTCTAATGCTATCCTAGCCTTCTCCGAAATCCTGCACCAGGGCTGGAAGGAAGGGTGGATGGAGGGGGGCACCGGTTTGCAAACTGCACTGTGCTCAGGTTGTGTCTGTACACACTGTTTGCCTCCTCTCTGAAACTGCATCCATAGCAGTGTCCATACAGGAGAAGGACGATCCTCCAGGGGTGCCTGGCTGCATCCAGTCTGAGCAGCAGAGGTGGGCGGAGCACGCTGAGAAAGTTCATCACACTGTACACTCTGCAGCACCGATCTCTGTCCAGCCCAGCAATCACCAGGGCTCTCCCCAGACCAGCTCACAAGCTCGTCATTCAACCCATGGAAGCTGCTATTAAGGTGAAGTGCTAAAATGTAATTGCAGATCAAACTGGATTAGTGTCAGAAATACCATAGTTGTAAAACGTGCTTTCTGTGCCAGTGTGTGATCAGTGCTTGCAGATTACTGTTAAATTATCAGCTTCCTGCAAGTAACTCTGATGAGATCACAGATCAGGAAAACTTCTCTACTTTCCAGGCTCATTAAAAATCTTTACTGGGCATTTACTAAAAAGGCTGTGTTTTGCTTGCAAAGGAGCTGAGGGTTCGCTAGAATTAAGTTCCAAGCCTGTGATCTGTGACATATTCTGTTAGAAATGTAAAAAGAAACTCTCTGCAGTGACTCATTATCAATTATTTTGGGATATCAATAGGTAGCTGCTAATGTATTACAATAAATCTGAATTTTAGGCTGACAATAGAACGCAAGATTTAGCACCAGAGCTGCCCTCTCCCTCTGATTCCACCACTTCTCCTTCACAGCCACACAGAGCCCTTTAAGCTGGGTACACTCAGACCAAAAATCGGCCAGTTCAGTAGGGACCAGGCAAATTTCGGTCTGTGTGTGGCTTTCACCCTTTCTGTTCAACAGAAATCAATCAGTAGATCAACTTCTGTCTAACGGCCATGCTAGAAAACTTTCCTTCAATCAGAGTCCAAAGCCAAATGGTTGCAGACTGATCAGTGTATTCTGACATCGGGGGGAGTCCCACTGTCAGTATACAACGGCAGTGGGGAGGATTCCGCTATCTGCCTCATTTGTGTGGATGGTGTGAATTCATTCATTTTTCTTTTCTTGCGCACACCACCTTAGCAAAAAAAATGAATAAATAAATAAACCATGCCTAATCAGCTTTAGCCTAGGTTCACATTGCAGCAATTTGGCATGTGATTTGACATGTCAAATCGCACGCCAAATTGGCAGCAATGGCACCATCCGAATCTGTGCAACGCCGACATTGCAGCGCCGCACTGATTCCCAAAATGAGTTTCTGTACTGCTTTTGGCGACTTCAGGGTGCGATTTGTATAGGCATCTCTGCAGCAACCTGCACAAATGTCTCTGAAATCGCCCCTGAAGTCAGGACTGACATGTGGGAATGAAATTGTGCGATTTCAATCCCGCTGTCAGTGTGAACCTGGGCTAAGACTCACACCACAGACGCATGGGCATCTCTTGAATTATTTTTCCCTTTATGGGCGCAAATGGGGCCTCATGCCCAAGGTTTGCCTAAGGCCTCATAAAGTCTAGAGCCACCTCTGCTGGTAAGGCATTGCTGGGCACTGGTGAAGCCACATTTGATGGGCACTGATCAGGCTGCATTTGATGGGCACTGAGGAGTGAGCAGCCTGGGCCCTGCTTTGCACAATCAACACAGGTGGCCTGAGGACATTGTGTGTGTATATATATATATATATATATATATATATATATATACATACACACACACACACACTTTTTTATTTTTGAGGTGGGGGTGAGAATCTTGGGTGAGTTCTCAAACTTTTTTCCCAGGACTTGACCCCTGCTTACATTCCCTATAAACAATAAGTATTCACTATGCATAGCTATGCTATGCTCAGCTTTATATGTAAATTCTTGTTGTTTTGGTACACAAAATTGCTTTTTTTTTTTTATTACAGGCATTAGATTGCTGTTGACTAATAATTTTACAGTTCTTTTCAATACACGCTAATGGATAAAAAAAACCAGCTAAAAGTCATACATTTCTGTTTACTAAATTGAGGGGAGTTGCATAACTAGTACACTATTAAATCATTTATTCTTGAGTGTGGTATTAAATATAACAATTGTCAAAACTACTGGTAAAATATGTTTAAAGTGGCTCACATAAAATGCTAAAAACACAAGCACAACTATACCTAAACACATGGACGTAGCACTGTGAAATTAATATGCTTTATTATTTCAGGTTAATATTTGCTGCCCCCTATAGTCTAAGATATTGGTGCTTGCACAGAATAGCAAACAGATGTGCAGAAACCTTTTTTTATTGCAAAACAAACTATATAATAATATAGAGTATAATTTGTGTGTGTGTGCGTGTGTAACTTTTGCTACAATGGAAGGTTTGTTTCCTATATTGTGTTTATGAGTATGGCTTCTTACAAATTCTAGGCAGATACTGAACATTACTATTGTTTTATGTATTGATATAGTATTGTCAATTATTATAATGAAAATGCTTTTAATTAAAATGCTACTTGAACTTGATTAATTGTTACAACATTTTTCTTAGTTAAACTAGACCCACAAACAACCTGTAAATGTGCAATCTATTATTTGGATATATTGGTTTTAAAAGGTGAGTGGAAATGATGACAATAGCATTTTACGGATTAGAAACAGTTTCAGTATATTATATTTCTCTCAAAAAGGATCGATAATGAATTCCATCAACAACATGCAATACATCATTCATTATTGAGTTCCCAAAAACGAGTCAATTGTTGTGAGCAGTTTTCTCATAAAAGCTGAACTCCAGGAAAACATGCCAACACACAGGCAAAACACACACAGTTTGTATACATAAAGGGGGAGATTTATGACAACTGGAGCACTCAGAATCTGGTGCAGCTGTGCATGATAGCCGGTCAGCTTCTAACTTTAGGTTGTTCAAGTAAGCTTTGGCAATAAAACCTGTAATCTGATTGGTTTCTATGCGGAGGTACAACAAATTTTGCACGCTCCAGTTTTAGTAAATCTCCCCATTACTGTTTTACATGGCATAGAATTTGTCATTTGGTTAGCCATCTTTGTGATACATGCACCCTTGCCAGACATTCTTGTCTAGCCACACTACACTGTAGTTAAAGCGGAATTATAGCCTTAACCTAACTAGCCTTAAAAATGTATCCTCCCCATTTCTAACAATCTCCTATTTGGACTAATCTCTGTAAAAAAGGTGCATATAACTTACCTATTTTTAGCCCGTTCTGATCCAGTCACTTGATTCCCCCATATCAGCGAGCAGTGGCTGCAGAGGAGAGGGAAAGCACTCAACAGCAGCTGGTAAAGCCTGAAGTGGTGATGCCACCCATAGACTCCTATTACCCATCTGTTGTCAGCACTCCCTCTTCTTCCCTGCAGCAGCCGCTATCTGACATAAAGAAGTCGGATCACGTTGCTGGACCAGAGCAGGCTGAAATTAGGTGATTTCTTCTACAACAGCATCAGTAAGAAGGTTAGGGCCAGTGTTGATGGCCTTTTTTTGCATCAGAACTGCTTCTATCTCCGTACAAGTCAATAGGAATGAAAAGCAGCTGAAGCAGGTCCAATGCAGGTCAGACATAAGTCAACTGCTGCTTGTGCCTGAAATAAATTCTGAACGACCTCAAATTTATTTTAAAATAAAGTTGCATTTGCAGCCCAGAACCTGTCAATACAGGCACTTACTCATTTTGTAATGTGGCAAAAAATGGCTTGTTACAACATTATATTACAGCAGATATAAGGGCCATATTCTTGTTTAGAACCCAGCCTATTCTTTTGTCTGTAAACTCCCTGCAAGCTTCTGATGAGGATCAATATGAAGGGGTACACTGAGGCACTAGTTTCTATAAACCATTTTTCGATAGTTAGATCTGCACAAGGATGAGTGAATCTTCAACTATCTTAGCCCTTATTCTTCTTGCTTTTCCTGTAAGGTTTTTATTGTTTGTTGAGCTTTATTGACTCTGTGCACAAATGTCCAAGCTATTGTATGCTTATATATCTGCCTTATTGTAATGTTTAAAAAGCAATAACGTATATGAGGCAATAAATGAACTCATCAAAATGTAAACTGCATGAAAATAATAAAACCGTGGGATAAAACCCTGAGTGCATATAAAAGCAAATATGATTTTTTTTTCTAATTCATTGTATATTCAAAACCTGATAAACATTTTTATTGCAGACTTGAGTGCATTATTAGGAAAGACGGAAAGTGAAACTGACAGCCACATTAAGTTTTTTCTAGAATAATGTCTCCTTTATAGACCTTTAGGTTGGCCTCGTGCCTTTAGCATCTCCAGTGTCATATCTTTCTGTCTCTGTGCATTTGCGACTAAATTGTGTTGTGCATTAAAATCCAAAGCCAAAAGAGGGATGAAAAAAGCAGGAACATTTTGTTATAAGCTTGAAAATCACATCACCAGCTTGTCTTGTATTAATGCATTAAACCAATATTTTAATGCAGAATGATGTCATACTTACCAAAACAGCTCGCACAGTGACTTGCACCTGGCATAGATTTGTACTAAAGCAAAATGATGTAATCTCTAGGTTGGCAGACACAAGCTGGATGGTATCAAAATGATGCAGTGGGTTTCTGCAAGGTCTAAAAGTATATTTCTTATATTACGCCTATTTTCTGCATAAAGTAACTTGGATGACGAGGACAACCCAGAGGACAACTAAAAGAGTTTAGTGGTGCTACATACATACAATTTCAGTCGTTAACATACTCTGGAGTACCCAACACACAACATACAAAATAGACAATGGTAGTTCTAACTTTGAAACCCTAGCTCTGTCAGGGTTCCCTCATGCCTTTTTGGCTATATTGCTGAAGGTTTGCCAAAGATCTGACTTTCATCACTGGGGGTCCCAGGGCCCTGTGGACGCTAAAATGAAGTTTGTTTAAGCCCTTAGGTTTTCCTGTCACATGCATTCCTCTGCAAGTAAAAGACATAACATAAAACAAAATCCCACCTTTAAAAATGCACAAATCTTGCAAAAAGCAAAAATGTGCATTTATTTATTAATTTTGCATTTGAGCCTGCAAAACATTGCAACCGTGATCAGTGGATTGCCAATGCAATGCTCTGGCTCCTGCAGACTTTTTCTCTAGCCCCTGCTCTATACAGAGGCATAGACCTTTATCTACAAAGCTGGAGAAAGTATCAATGGACTACAAGTGTGGTGACAACATGGCACTTGTGCTCTATTGAGAACTACAGATCCCTCTGCCCTGTGGTTTTGCATTCCCAGATTCCTGTGAATGAATGAATGACACGGCTGTATGGACAGAGGCATATGCACAGCCATGCCAATTTTAAAGATGATAGGAGCCTGCAGGGAGAAGTACTCCACAATCCTATGGGGGCAGGGGTGGTTTAGGGTGGGGGGTTGTGCACATTGACCATATTTTATGTTACTCCCTAAATATGGGTGTCATATGAAACACGGTCTGAAAGGTTGAGCTAGCATTTCAATTTTTTTTAAATCTGGAGCTACAACAGGAGTCTTAGAAAATGCTTCTGTGATCTGGCCTGGAGAGAGGGAAAAGGTCAGTCAGGTGACCCTTTGTTTTTAAAAGCACTGCTGGCATTAATGATGTAAAGTTTGGATCACATGAAGTTTGATAAACACAACAATAAATCTGCTAAACCCCAACATAGAGGGTTTCTAGGATTTTTCAAGGCTACTTTGCAAACGTATGTTAAAAATGGACATGGTTAGCTATGTACTGCCATGGGGAACATGGAGTAAAGGCAAACAAAAAAAAAATTAAAATACTGTTCAGCAGGAGGTCTTTTAACCACTTCAGCCCCAGAAGGATTTACCCCCTTCCTGACCAGAGCAGTTTTTGCGATACAGCACTCCGTCGTTTTAACTGACAATTGCGCGGCCGTGCGACATTGTACCCAAACAAAATTGACGTCCTTTTTTTCCCACAAATAGAGCTTTCTTTTGGTGGTTTTTATTTTTTGTGCTATAAACAAAAAAGAGCGACAATTATGAAGAAAAAAACAAACAATATTTTTTACTGTTTGCTATAATAAATATCCAAAAAAAAAAAACTAAAAAAACTAATTTCTTCCTCGCTTTAGGCTGATATATATTCTTCTACATATTTTTGGTAAAAAAATTTGCAATAAGCGTATATTGATTGGTTTGCGCAAAAGTTATCACATCTACAAACTATGGGAATAGATTTATGACATTTTTATTTATTTGAAAAAACAATTACTACCAAAAAAACTGTGAGTAGTAAGCAGCGCATCAGGGACACCTATGAATCTATATAAACATACATGCACCTAGTGAACAGTGAGTAGTGTCAATCAACAGATTATTCCATCAAATGGAATATAGAGTCGATAGATAGTTAGATGTACGGCAGATAAGTGAATGATTCTTCTTTCACCACACCTTGTGTGTAGACACCAGTGCTGACCTCTCCCCACATGGATGAAAACTCACCAGACAAAAATGCCTAGCACTCTCATGCATAGTTGATAAGGCAGTTAGTCATTCAATAAGATATCGAGTACTGGACCACGCCAATAAAATCATACGTGCATGATAAATGAAAGAGTTCTGCACCACACCCCCCCCCCGTATTGCACTTGCAGACAAAACTGAAATATTGCACATAGGATAAAGATCAGAACAGACTACAACAGAGTCACAGCCACTGTCACAGCATAGGGATGTAGCTCTCACCCAACCCTGTCAGCTTCACATCAGCTGGGCGTCCTCTCCATTAAGAAATGCCAGATCATGTTTAAATGTTGCCGTGCAGCCAAATCAGACATGTTTCGTCATACAGACTTCTACTATGATCACTATTTTTATTTTTAATTTTTTTTTACTAGTAATGGCGGCGATCTGCAATTTTTAGCAGGACTGCAATATTGCGGCGGACAGATCGTACACTTCTGACACTTTTTTGGGACCACTGACATTTATACAGCGATCAGTGCTATAAATAGTCACCGAATACTGTATAAATGTCACTGGCAGGGAAGGGGTTAACACTAGGGACAATCAAAGGGTTAAATATGTTTCCTCTGTGGTGTTTCTAACTGTATGGGGACTGGGGTGACTGGGGGAGGAGAGAGATCACGACTCCCATTTACTGGAAACAAACAATCTCTCTTCTCTCCCCTGTCAGAACGGGGATCTGTTTGTTTACACTCATAGATCCCCATTCTGCAGTGTCCCGGGAGCGATCGCGGGTGGCCAGCTGATTGGCTCCCCTGCTAGCCAATGAGCAAGCATGCTCACACCACACATTCCCGCGACCGCTGTACAGCTACAGCGATTCATGGGAGCGATCCAACCTGCTGCTGTATAATGACGGCAGTCGGTCGACCGGTCGGCCGGTGGTTAATGTAGCTTAAAGGTCAACATTAAAAATACACAAATCCTTTAATACTATACTTTGGGGATGCCTTAATCCTATAAATGAAATTGGGAATGCAGTAGGAGGTAGTAAATAAGGTAGTAAATCTCTGCTGACTTCCATTACCCAATTATATACAAGCATAAATACTGTTTTTTATTTTCCTTGCATATGATTTGGTATCCTTTACAAAGTAAATTTTCACCACATTCACTAACGTATGTGAAAATTATTTTTTAAACATTGTATTATTACAATGTAAATTTTTATCATCGCAGTGTGGTACCTTAAATGTAATATGTAGTATTTCTTGTGGAAGGGAATTATTTCTTTAGTGTTTACACAAAAGAGGATCTGGTACCAGTAAAACCCTACGAAAACAGAGACTGGCATTTATGCGGTCTCCCTCCCTTCCTCCTAGTTTGTTGTGATTTGATTTGGCAAAACTTGTAATTTAACCAAAATCTAAAGCTTTTTATTCACTGCATTCTTAGCGAACAAATATTAATTGTTTTTAGGAAGTATTGCAATACAAGTACAATATTTATGGCCATGGTAGTCCACATCTAATGGCTTATATGGCTAGCATCTACTGTGCCTCTGCAAACACCAATCCCAAAATATGACTCAGAAGCAATATTATTATTGATGTGTCCACAGGGCCATGACCCTTAAGAATAATATGATGTACTAATCCATTTTGCTGTCCAAAATGATTAAACATGATAACATCATTCAACAATGCCCTTAGAGCACCATGCTTTCCTTTCATTAGGCAAAAATGTAATCCCAGGCTTCCTTTCAGTATGAAACCATGTAATGCTGCATCCCCATTGTTCTCCCTCCCAACTCACCCTTTGCATTCCTTTTACCCACTACCCCCCCCCCCCCCCCACACACACACACATTCATACACATATACACACTCTCTCTGCCCTGTCCAATCAGGGAATGCTTTCCATTAATTGAGAAAAGTAAGGCAAGCAGGCGACATCCTGTGTTCACAATGAGGCAGGGAAACTGCTCGGTATGAAACCCAGAAGCTTTTGGAGATCACCATAGCAGGGGTGCCTAGTACAGTGATTTCCAGTTTCTAAAGGGATAACCCAGGTATGGTATATACAGCATATAGTCACATTGATCCAAAATAGACTAATGTAACTCTGTAAAAACATTCATACCTGGAATTATTCTTTAAGCTTCATAATATACTAACTTTTAAATACTAATGCATACAGTACATATGCAACATTTACATAAGGGCAAACCTTCAGGCAAAAAATCCTATTAACATATCATATTTAACAGCCCACTTAGTAGAAAATAACTCACACTAAGCAGGTTATAATTGTATTTAAGAGCCGGCGACTTTTATAAATGCATACGTTGATGTATCAAAGCGATTTTTCAAAAAGCCGCAATTTCAGCCCTGCTCATAATTTCCATATAATACGCACATGATACAGATAATAAGCTCATAATTTTTCCTCCTCTGAAAATGGAAGCTTACTGTACCTTTTATTGCAGATGCTGAAACTCTCATGCCAGGCACAGCTACTAGTTTATGTTAGAGGAAGAAAAGAACATTTCCTAAAGCACTGGTGAAAAAAAGCATTCTATCAAACAATAACAAATTGTTCTATTGAGCTGTTTAATGAACTATACCATGAGCAGAAGCAATGGTTTTATTACACACTATAAAGAAATAGGTCTTATGTGACTGAATGAGAACTGTTTTCACAATGCTATTTTTTAAAATATGTATGTTCAGGACATTAATCTTGAGCAAGGCATCATTATAATGCAATAAAATGAAGTGTCAGTCTCAGCTGTTCAAAATTTCGGATTGCTGTGGAAGCATGGATGTTCTTCAACGAGAATATTTAATAACAAAAAGTTAAATCTGTTTATACACTGTACAGAAAATGGAAAAAATGTCAGCTTGCAAGGGTTGTATTATTTTAAAAAAGCTATGGAATGAAAAATAATCCCTCATTGCTCATTTTTGTTTAATAAAGAATGGAACGCTGTAGAACCAACACATTTTATTTTAATTATATGCTTATGTTATATATTTTATATCTACAGCAGCAGAAGAAAGCAGTTCTACTGTGTGCTGCAAGTCATCATCCATTTGGAGATCCATTTGTTTGTGATCTTATGGGTCAACCTATTATTCTGTATGAACAGCACAGATCATTAAGCATTGCAGGGTATTTTATGCTTTTGGATTGCATACCAAATAGGACACCTCTGCATATTATGGCCTTCTTAAATGCTTATCAGTAAACCGACGAAAAAAACCTATCATATTGATATTTTATTTTCTGTTATTTTTGGAGTACAATGACTTTGAATTGGTTGGAGAACACCTATAGAGAATCATTCAACTCTAAAACTAGAATGCAAATGGGTAAGAAGGCATGCTATCTACATGCATATAAGAAAGGGACATGGTATGATACAAAAAAGAACATCATGCCTCATTAGTGAACACAACTCAGGATTAGTACAAACTGTTTGTGACTAGGTACAATATTGCTGGAAGATCATGCAGCGAGCTAGCCTTGAATAAGATGTAATAAGATGCAATAGGCCAATATAGGTGTCAGCATTTCACACTTTTAAAGAATAACCACTTGGATTTAAGAGTAAGAGAAGCTTGTCAAAATATGATTGACCAATATGTATTGATCATGTCTTCTCAGAGTACTGATCGTTCCTATCCTTTGCTTTTGAGGTTTATTCATTCAAAGGTTAGCAGAGAAGTATTAGGGAAGTTCTGGCAAACAGTTAAAGACACTGTGACCCAGAGGAGCTGAATGTAGGATTTTACAATGGTAAATCATTAGAGCATGACCTTGGAAGTGAGTCCAACAGACTAAAAACTAGTAGCATTTTACATATACAAATAATTTAATTTATCATCACTATATATATATATATATATATATATATATATATATATATATATATATATAGTGTTGCATCTTACTGTTTCCGCTATTCTCTTAAAGTGACAGTAGTGCCACATCTAAATGATATGGTTTTGAACCATGGTGAAAATGCTTTAATATTTTATGTAAAAAGACAGTTTTTTCTCTACTGCAATGCGGGTCACATAACTTTTTCTTCCTTTTTGTTCTTCAGCACAGCCCAGGCTGACATCACCTCGGTTTTTAAGGCCCACCCCCCAGGCCATGCAAAGCAGAGTGGAGCTGTCAGTCAAGGATCTGATCCACCCACCAGATCCCTATTCCCTATGCACAACCTGGAAGGAGAGCCAAAAAAAGGTGAGGTGATGTCAAAAGAGGTGACCCACTTCAGCTTAGCCCTGCCCCCAAACCAGGATATCCTTCACAGTAAGCCACATATAGACATGGTTTATTTACATGGAAGAAGGGGAGCTGTGAATGAATCCCTGTTAGACGTCTGGCACATAGATCAGCGCATGTGCATGGTATTTCCCAAAGAACGGTTAACAGACGCACACATAGGAATTTGCGCAGGCACAATCCCTGTTGGCGCCAGAAGGGCTATTTAAAGAGAGCTCATTCTCATATCTTTTGTTGACTGATCTTCAGTTGTGCCCTGTGTCCTAACTGGTCCAGCATGTTCTCCCTGTTACTGCAGCGTTCAATAAATATAGTGCAAATATCACATAAATTAAGTCCAAAACATAAAAAGTGCAAATATGCAAAAGATGAATTCATATAATATAAAGTTCATTAATCAGTTGATAAAGTGCCCTTGTGCAAACAATTTAAACCTGTTGGTTTCTTTTGATGGGTAAACCAGTCTGATATTGAGGTGATCATGCACCCACCACTGTGACACCTTCACCAAATCTGATTCCTACTGTATTTAAAAGTGTATTGTATTTGTACGGTCTACTCTCAAGTTGTAAAGCGCAACGTAAACTGTTGGTGCTATATAAATCCTGTATAATAATAATAATAATATAAGATGGTGGCTTACCAGAAAGCCAGCGACACTCCTTACTAAGGAGGGTCAGGAAATGCTTGGTAGGATCTCTGATTCTCTGAATGGGGTCTAGATGTATCTCAACGATAGTCTGGGTGCCTCACTCCTGTGATCAGGCATGATCCAGCACACTGACCCCAACAAACAGGTATGGAACCTCAGAATGAAAGTGGATATAAAACAGGGAGACTCCTCATAGTGTAGTATAGTCTCAACCTTCTGTTTATTTAAAATCAGTGCACTTACCTAAAATCATGGGGTTCTGGCTGCAAATCACGCCATCTGAACCAATACAGTCCTTCAAATGCATCACGAATTAAAGATGCGCATGCTCAGCAGCGTGTGTGCATACAGCTATGCACACACTCCACTGAGCATGCACATCTTTGGTTTGCGAATGTAATTGATGATATATCAAATACAGAGAGAAAAGTCATACAGATGGATAATACTCTGCCAGTGACACAACGATAAGCTGGTGTGTTGTGTTTGCAGTGGGTTACAGAGAGCTAAGATAAGGTGAATTAAATGAACCTTCTGACTTTAGCACAACTGCAGTGTTTCCTTACAGCATTAGCAGCTTACTGATGGAAAATTGCTTTTAAAGTGCTATCTGCCTTCTACAGAATGACTGCGTTCAGTCAAAACCCACAGTATGACAATGGACTAATAAGAAAATATTGGCGTAAATTTTATACTGAAGAAAACCATAACTGTGTATTGAAAGATTGACAGAGCTCACCTTTGAAAGTAGAATAGTAAATGTTCTTCCTTCAAGTAAATGTATATGTGAATAGTAATGTTCTTCTTTTAAGTAAAGGTATATGTGAATAGTAATGTTCTTCCTTCAAATAAATGTATATGCAAATGGTTTCAATACAGTATAATCAGAATTATTATTATGCCTGTGCAATTTCTAAAGTTTCTAGATAAAACAGAAGTTGTTTAAAGTTGGCATGGATTGCTCATTACCAAAACTAAAATATTTTTTTCATAATAGGTTTCAAGTGTAAAAATGAAAGGCAAGAAAAATATTATTATTATTTATTATACAGTATTTATATAGCGCCGACAGTTTGAGCAGCGCTTTACAATATTAGGGCAGACAGTACAATACAATACAATTCAATACAGGAGGAATCAGAGGGCCCTGCTCGGTAGAGCTTACAATCTAGGAGGGAGGGTTAAATGATACGAGAGGGAAATAACTGTGGGGGGATGGGTTGATTGAGAGTAAAAAAGTGCAGTTGTTAGGTGGCGGCAGGATAGGCTTCCCTGAAGAGAAAAGTTTTCAGGGATCGCCTAAAGGTGGAAAGATTTGGGGATAGTCTGACAGATTGGGGTAGGGAGTTCCAGAGGATGGGAGCGGCTCGGGAGAAGTCTTGGAGGCGAGTATGAGAGGAGGTGATGAGGGAGCTGGAGAGCAGGAGGTCTTGAGAGGAGCGAAGAGGACGATTAGGTTGGTATTTTGAGACTAGGTTGGTGATGTAGCTGGGAGCAGAGTTGTGGGTTCTGAAGAGGGCTCG
>BLSH010438269.1:651943-670731 GCA_018402905.1 Glandirana rugosa | reverse complement strand
GATTTTAATTTATTTTCCCTATCCCCATTTATTTGTAGGGCACTTGCCCTAGTTTGAAGATGATTTTAGAACAGTTATATGGCTTCTACCGTTAATTAATACTTTTCAGACACAGTTTGAAGATGATCCACATTCACCTCCATTTTTGCTTTTTTTATGTTTTTATTTTTTTAAAAATATTTACAGTTATTTCCCTGTCCCCATTTTTTTGTAGGGCACTTGCCCTACCCTTACCCCCATTTTACTTCCTTTTGCAGCCCTCTGGGGCTTTCCAGGACTTTCCTACAGCCATTTTTGTGCCTAAAAGTTCGGGTCCCCATTGATTTCAATGGGGTTCGTTGTCCGTGCGATCGTTCGGGTTCCGTCCGGACCCGGACCCGGACTTTGTCACGAAGTTCGGACGGACCAGCAGAACCCGAACTTCCAGGTGTTCGCTCAACTCTATTGGTGATATTAACTTCTTGTTTGTGGCACATTAGTATATGTGAGGGGGGAAACTTTTCAAGATTGGTGGTGACCATGGTGGCCATTTTGAAGTCGGCCATTTTGAATCCAACTTTTGTTTTTTCAATAGGAAGAGGGTCATGTGACACATCAAACTTATTGGGAATTTCACAAGAAAAACAATGGTGTGCTTGGTTTTAACGTAACTTCATTCTTTCATGAGTTACTTACAAGTTTCTGACCACTTATAAAATGTGTTCAATGTGCTGCCCATTGTGTTGGAAACTACAGATACTGGAAGCCTGTGTTAGCATTTCTCCTGCGGTGTTGCTATCAGTGTGTGAAGAGTGGGAGAAGAGGGTTGCATTGACAATCCAACACAATGGGCAGCACATTGAACACATTATATAAGTGGTCAGAAACTTGTAAATAACTCATGAAAGAATAAAGTTATGTTAAAACCAAGCACACCATTGTTTTTCTTGTGAAATTCCCTATAAGTTTGATGTGTAACATGACCCTCTTCCTATTGAAAAAACAAAAGTTGGATTCAAAATGGCCGACTTCAAAATGGCCGCCATGGTCACCACCCATCTTGAAAAGTTTCCCCCCTCACATATACTAATGTGCCACAAACAGGAAGTTAATATCACTAACCATTCTCATTTTATTAAGGTGTATCCATATAAATGGCCCACCCTGTATAATGACGGCGGGTGGTCCGGAAGTGGTTAAGGGCAACATTTTCTCTGGGACACACAATGACAGCCCCCACAATGATTTATCTTTTTATGTAACCCCCTTTATTGTTCTCCCATTCTGCACATTATTGCAAACTGTAGTAAAGTGCAATTCCAGCTAAAATTTTTATTCCTTTAGCTTTTATGTTGTGAGTGTCTCTGAGTATCTTTTTTTTATCTCAAGTTACATTTGTGCTGCAACTAATTTTCTCATAGCAATTATGCAGCATGAATTTGATACTGGTGTATAGAAATATATGAAAGGACACACATAGAAACCTTTATATGAAATAATGTTGGGAAAACATGACATGGTAAGTGCATGAAATATGACAACCATCTATAAATAATATTTTCAGATAAATATAACTTTTCTTTTCTTGTCTCAAATTATTACCTTGCGAATTACAATATACGTGCATTAGCTATATAGCACAAATGACCTGTAAATTCATGGATGAAAATGTAAATAAGGAAGAAAGTAAGCAGTTAAAGAAAGTAAAATGTGCTTTACTACATGTTTGTGGTAGGTACTGATGGTAAGACAGGCTAACAGTAAGTCCCACCCTCTCCCAGCAATAAGCTCAAATTAAATAGTCAAATGCCAGGCCCTCAGTTGACAGCAAAGAATTTGAATAGCAGCAGAAGGGATTTGTGTTGAGGGAACAAGACTTAGGACTCATTCAGACAGGTGATTAATCCTGTCTTCCCTGCAGAGCTGTTGGCAGATGAGTGTGCATCCACCTTGCAGGCGGCCCATAGCAATGGATGTACATGCAGCGACTGCATGGACACAATTGCATGCACATATTCAAATGCAGTGGCTGTACAAGCACTGCACTGACTCTAGAAACACAGGGTATCTGGGCTAAAGTGCATTTTCTCCACAACACACAGGTATATGGTGGGATGAGGACCACACTCTATTTAATGTAAATGTGCCCTCAGTAGGGCAGAAAAAGCAACATAACTAGTAATATAACAGATGAGAACTTACAACAATATACTGCCCAAAGTAAACCCTCGCTCCTCAGAACCAGTGGTGACTCGGTACCCATAGATTGGACATAAGGAGAAATAGCAGAGATAAAACACATATAGGGGAAGGAAGGATGAAGAGGGAGGGAAAGAGGGAGAGGGAGACGGGAGGGGGAAGGATAAAGCTGACAAAAGTAACACTTTAGTGCAAAATTACTTCAGCTATTCCTTAGAGATCCCTGGGCATCAGGTCTAGTCTGTCTAATATGATCAACAAGAAACCTCTTAAGCCAGGGGCCTTAAATAGTCCCGACTGCGTCGGGGTTGGGGGCTGGCTCAGATAGGGCTGATTGAGAGCCTGGTAGGGCTGTAATGAATCCATGTTGCCCAGGTGCTATAAATCTTATCGTGGTGACCCTTACATGTCACCATCCCTTCCTCCGTAGCCATAATATAATTCACTAGATGAATCCACTACGCTCGGCCAGGAATTTGAGCTTCCTTCCAAAACACTGGAATCAATCATCTAGCCGCATTTAGAAAATGGAGCAGCACTGACTTGCAATAGTGGCTGAGAGGGATAGAGGCAGGGCTCGAGTCCTGCGGGAACGCGTGGGAACGACGTTCCTGTACTTATTTCACAGCAGGAACATCATTCCCATTAGCAGTCGTGTCCTGGTGGATCCATCATTCCATCCTGCATTCAGCCAGCGGAGCCTGGGGCCAGGGAATTGATCCGGCAGAGGCTGTGTGAGTGCAGTGCACCTATTGGTCTGGAGGCGAGCGATGACTTATTGATGTCATGACGCATTCCCGTCACTGCCCCATACCACGCCAGGAGCCGAGTGGGCGGAAAGGAGGAGAAACAGACAGTGTATGTGAGTAGAATTGAACACTGGGAGAGGGAGAGTCTGAAAGGAGTCTGCCTGTGCCGCTTATAATCCTCACTCAGTGTCTCTTGGGTGAAGTTTTTATATTCATCTTTTGAAATTTGGAGCATATAGTGTAAAGCAGTGTTAACATTTTTTTTCTGGGCTGAATATAAAGGAACAAAATGGCTGAAATAGTTATGTTTCCTGGACAAAATAATGCTTTAGATGGCCACATGTCTATGGTGCAAGAATTGGGTCATATGATCTTTGCTGATGAAGATAAGACTAAGTATTTTCTGATTCTCTTCTCAAACCATTACTTATTCTTTAAAAAGAATCTGTCTAATAAGTTGCCAGTGCCACCTGTCAGTAGTGCCCATTGGTGCCACCTGTCAGTGCTGTCTATCAGTACCACCTGTCAGTGCCCATCAGTGCCAGCTCAGTGTTGCCCATCAATGCCACCTGTCAGTGCCTATCAATGCCACCTGTCAATGCCCATCAGTGCCATCTCAGTGTTGCCTATCAGTGCAACCTGTCAGTGTCCGTCAATGCCACCTCAGTGCTGCCTATCAGTTCCACATGTCAGTGCCCTCTCAGTGCTGCCTATCAGTGCCCATTAGTGCCACCTGTCAGTGCCACCTATCAGTGCCACCTTAATGTTGCCTTTCAATGCCACCGATCAGTGCCCATCAGTGCCACCTCATTGCTGGCTATCAGTGTCACCTCAGTGCTGCCTATCAGTGCCCATTAGTGCCACCTGTCAGTGCTGCCTATCAGTGCCACCTGTCAGTGCTCATCAGTGCCACCTCAGTGTTGCCTAACAATGCCTCCTGTCAGTGCCCATCAGTGCCACCTATCAGTACCCATCAGTGCTATCTCAATGCTGCCTATCAGTGCCACCTCAGTGCTGTTTATTAGTTCCCCTTAGCGCCACCTGTAAGTGCTGCCTATCAGTACCACCTGTCAGTGCCCATCAGTGCCACCTCAGTGTTGCCTATCAATGCCACCTGTCAGTGGCCATCAATGCCACCTCTCAGTCCCTATCAGTGCCATCTCAGTGTTGCCTATCAGTGCCAGCTGTCAGTGCCACCTCATCAGTGCCCATTAGTGCCTCCTATCAATGCACATCAGTGAAGGAGAAAAATAACTTATTTGTAAAATCTTATAACAAACAAAAAAATGTTTTCCATTTTTCTTTCTAAATATCTGGTCTTTTTTCGCTTGGCATCTGGCGTGAACAATTCTTATTGCCTAAAACATAAAACACAGTGAATTCATAACGTGCACAAATGATTCACAGTAGCGAAAGTGTTTAAATAACACCCTTGAGAAATAGTTCATGAAAATAGTTCATAAAATAGTGAATATATATTCCAACATTCAAAGATAGTCCAGAAAACATCCGTGATCAGACAGTGTATGTGTGGATGTAACAGACACCCTTAAGCCTTCCTCCACCATGCACCAATGAAAAACCAGCATAGACCGTCCAATATAGGCGTCAATCACTCAGGCGAGGCAATTCCTTCACTCCTATATTAGTTTATGTGGATTCTCCGTTCATGTATGGGAACAAAAAAAACTCCTCATAGTTACTCAACATATCGCATAATAACTAGGTTACTGGTGCGTTACCGTGCTACCAGACCGACTTGTAGACTCCTGGTGAACAAGTCAGATATGACGAAATGCATCCAAGGGTAGTGACTACACGGCAACTTTGAAGGAACTGGATGTGTGACCGGAGCAGCATGATGCAAGTCGGTCTGGCGGCACGGTAACGCACCAGTAACCTAGTTATTATGCGATATGTTGGCTTCCAAAATGTACGAGCAATACCTTATTCAATAAATGTTTTTATACTAAGTGGTATGGTGTTGCACTATGAGGAGTTTTTTTTGTTCCCATACATATGCGGAGACTCCACATAGACTAATATAGGAGTGAAGGAATTGCCTTGCCTGAATGATTGACGCCTATATTGGATGGTCTATGCTGGTTTTTCATTGACGTTTGGTGAGCCTCAGTATTATTGGGTGATGGGAGACACAGGCACGATGGAGGAAGGCTTAAGGGTGTTTGTTACATCCACACATACACTGTCTGATCACGGATATTTTCTGGACTATCTTTGAATGTTGGAATATATATTCACTATTTTATGAACTATTTTCATGAACTATTTCTCAAAGGTGTTATTTAAACACTTGCGCTGCTGTGAGTCATTAGTGCACATTATGAATTCACTGTGTTTTATGTTTTATTATTATTAGGCAGCTGCTATTATCATTATTGATAGATTTTTTGTATTATTTGTTTGGCGCGGTGCTTTATATATATATATATATATATATATATATATATATATATATATAAATATATACATTTTAATTCTTATTGCCTGACACCCCGGACATGCAGTTCTTGGCGCTGGACAGCTGATTTGAAAGACTGGCTCGTAACTTTTTCAGCTGGCTCCTAGATTCTAAGCAAATTTGTCAAGCCTTGGAATAGCATACAGGTTAAATAATTTTGTTGTTACATCTGTGCTATATTTATTTGTTTAATGCCTGTGAATTTTGGAGGTGTTCTCGTAAACTAGCACTTTACAATAAATGTTGTACTTTATTTGTTAAAAAAGGAGCATGTATTTTTACCTCTGGATGGAGGGGACATGAAGCAAAAGCTCCTGTGGGGAGTCAGGCAAATTAATGTCCAAAATCACTTTAATATGGTTTCTAATATCTTGCCAGTAGGGTTGCAGCTTGGGGCACTCCCACCAAATGTGTAGGAATGTGCTCTGATGCCACACTCCCTCCAGCACGCGTCCGACAGAGCTGGGTAAATTCTAGCTAGTTTAGAGGGGACTCTATACCAGAGGGTAAGTAATTTAATCCTTTTGCCGGCAGGTCCATACATTGTATGGACCTGACGGTGGGGGTTATTACACACAATCCGGGGGCTGCAGGGATTGTGTGTGTAACTGATGGGCAGACTCCTGCCTGTCAGGTGAGAGCGGTCTCACTATCACAGACACCCAGGATGTCCATGGCTTGTGGTGGTGTGTAGAGGGGAAGGAGAAGTGCGGCTTTATATGTCCGCTCTCCTCCCCTTCTTGCATTGACCCGGAAAGCGACGTCTCTGATGTCACTTCCGGGTCACAATCTCGGTGTCCCCGACTCGCTTTGCTGGGAACGGATGTTTTGCAATGTGATCTGCATTGCAAAACATTCAGTGGAGTACACCGACCCTGCATGTCTCAATAAAGAGAACCTGTCACATAAAAACATCACATAGGGGACTTTTTGTCCCCTATGTGATGAAAAAAAAAGTAAAGTAAAAAAATATATATATTTTTTGCAAAAAAAATAAAGTAACACACAAACACATAACCCCCCCAAAACTTTTTGAGGCTTCCTCACGCCCCCATATACACAGGCACGAGCGTAAGCGCATGCGTCAGTGCGTCTATGCATGAAAACTTTGATTGCGATAGACATGTAACATACCACCACGTACACCAGAGTGAGAGCAATAATTCTAACACAAGACCTCCTCCATAACACTAAACTGATACCTATAGGGGCTTCTGAAGCGTCGACCTATAGAAAATATAGGGTACTGAAGATTGACGCCATTTCACAGGGCACACAAGAATTTAAGGCTTGGCATGTTGGGTATCTATTTACTTGGTGCAACCTCGTCTTTTATATTTTACCAAAAATTTGGGTAATTTATTGCGTTTATTTGCACTACAATTCACGTTCATGTGTTTTTAATGAAATTGAAATAGTGAAAAATCACTTTTTTATTCTCTAGTGTGTCTGCTTTCAGAAAATATATAATACTTTGGGGTTTTGGGTAATTATTCAGGCCTAAAATGATTTTGCGTCTATGCATGAAAACTTTGATTGCGATACACATGTAACATACCACCACGTACACCAGAGTGAGAGCAATAATTCTAACACAAGACCTCCTCCATAACACTAAACTGATACCTATAGGGGCTTCTGAAGCGTCGACCTATAGAAAATATAGGGTACTGAAGATTGACGCCATTTCACAGGGCACACAAGAATTTAAGGCTTGGCATGTTGGGTATCTATTTACTTGGTGCAACCTCGTCTTTTATATTTTACCAAAAATTTGGGTAATTTATTGCGTTTATTTGCACTACAATTCACGTTCATGTGTTTTTAATGAAATTGAAATAGTGAAAAATCACTTTTTTATTCTCTAGTGTGTCTGCTTTCAGAAAATATATAATACTTTGGGGTTTTGGGTAATTATTCAGGCCTAAAATGATTTTGCGTCTATGCATGAAAACTTTGATTGCGATACACATGTAACATACCACCACGTACACCAGAGTGAGAGCAATAATTCTAACACAAGACCTCCTCCATAACACTAAACTGATACCTATAGGGGCTTCTGAAGCGTCGACCTATAGAAAATATAGGGTACTGAAGATTGACGCCATTTCACAGGGCACACAAGAATTTAAGGCTTGGCATGTTGGGTATCTATTTACTTGGTGCAACCTCGTCTTTTATATTTTACCAAAAATTTGGGTAATTTATTGCGTTTATTTGCACTACAATTCACGTTCATGTGTTTTTAATGAAATTGAAATAGTGAAAAATCACTTTTTTATTCTCTAGTGTGTCTGCTTTCAGAAAATATATAATACTTTGGGGTTTTGGGTAATTATTCAGGCCTAAAATGATTTTTTAAACATGTGTGCCAAAAACACAAAAACAGCTCTGGCAGCAAAAGGGTTAAAGCCATTTTCTTGCATTTTTGTATCCACAGAGCTGGTGTAGGTGAGACGGTAGAGATGGTCAAGTTGAGCCTCAGTAAACACATCCATCACTCATCTCTTATATTGTTTGTTTTTATTGCATTTTTTTTAACATACAGTGATAAAAACCACAATGACAAGTTTACTCATTGTAGGATGGAAGAGGGAATTAAAACCTGCAGCAAATCTTACTCTAATAATCTCCAGCCATCTGGTCAGCTCCTACTGGCAAAAGAAGAAAGTGTTCGTATTGGCATGTTTCATAAAGATAATCCTCTAACTACATCTTTTTTAATATGTGTATCGTACATAGCATGAGTGTATGATAACTGCCACTAAAGAAGAAGAAGCAAACTGCATTGAAAGTATTTCTATGAAAGCATGCATTGTAATGAATAATGATATTGTTTTATTTGATTGTGTCCATAGGTTTCACTACAGCATGATTACTGTGACACTTAGGGAGCCCTATTATCAGTATCATTATATTCATTCAGTAAATCGAAGTGACATAGTTATATATTCAAGGGCAAAATGTGCTCTTGGGCACATATTTAGAGCCCCTCAACGATCTTTCTTTTTATAGTACCCCTTTACACTTTTCACCTTCTGCATATTATCGCATACTGTTGTAAAGTGTAATTACAGCTAAAATGATAATCATCAAGTGCAGGAGGCAGTTAGAATCTATATTTTCTCTTTTACTGTTTTTGGTCCCATTGAAAAGGGTTTATTTGGCCAGTACATTAGTGGAAATCTGAAAGGGATCCAACAGCAATAAACACACTTCTTTTTAGTAGCGTAAAGGAAGGCTAGGTCCTCTGTAACTTTTTTTATTGCTGTTTGTGTTTCCCTCATTTTCTGTCATGTTCAAAACTTTAGGGCCTCATGCACACAGGACGTTTTTTGACTGTTATTTAGCAGCTGTTTTCAGCTGCAGATGTTTTTTTCTACAGTCAATAAACCCTCCATCATGTTATCCTATGTGTTCATGCACACACAGGCTGTTATCAGCTGTGTTTAGCAGTGACGTTTTTGAGCTGTAAAAGAACCCCAAGACCTGAGGGTTTTTTTGGACTTTTTCAGCTGTAAAAATGTTCACCAACACCACCAACACCAGCAGCACCAGCAGTTTCTACGACCACGTCCCTTATTTGACGCTCTCCTCTTTCTGGATGCAAATGTACTATTTAGCACAAAATCATATAGTATGAGCTGATTTTATAACGGTAATCTGTCCCTCACACCAGCAGCAGGAACCTCTCCCTACACCAGTATGAGATGATTTTATAACGGTAATCTGTCCCTCACACCAGCAGTAAGAACCTCTCCCTATACTAGTATGAGATGATCTTATAACGCTAATCTGTCCCTCACACCAACAGCAGGAACCTCTCCCTATACTAGTATGAGATGATTTTATAACGCTAATCTATCTCTCACACCAGCGGCAGGAACCTCTCCCTATACCAGTAGGAGATGATTTTATAACAGTAATCTATCCCTCACACCAGCGGCAGGAACCTCTCCCTATACCAGTATGAGATGATTTTATAAAGGTAATCTGTACCTCACAGCGGCGGCAGCATACTCTCCCTACACTAGTCTGAGAGCATGTGACATGTGACTCATATCGAGGCAGGGTCACATGATGCACTGGGCAATCACAGCCATGCCATTAGTAGGCATGACTGTGATGGCTTCTAAGGGCAAATGAGTGAAACGCTTGTTGATTGGCTGCCCTGCAGCTATTCAACAGGCACGAAAAAAGCGCGAAAAAATACCCAAACCCGGACTTTTTCTCAAATGTCCGGGTTCAGGACATGGACACCCTAAAGTCCGGTAAGTACCCGAACTTTACAGTTCGGGTTCGCTCAACTCTATACATAAGGCAATGCGACTGCATCAGCAACCTGTTCTTTAACCTCTTGGCGCCGACAGTAAGAAAATATTCGGCCTCTCCACTGGGAGGGCTTTGATGCAGAGCGACCACATATTTGTGTACCAGAATGTAAATACAGCTGTGCTGAGAAGGCTCAGTTACTGGAACCACTGTGCCAATCACATCAGTCACATGATCATAAAAGCCGCCCCACCTTCCAACATCCGAAACCCCTTATAGGGCTGGGAGGCATCGGCGTCAAGGGCTTAAAACTCAACTCTGGGAAATTTAAAGATTCTGCCTTGAAGTAGGGCTGTGCCCAGTTAACTACTTGTTTATTTTAGGGATCGTAAAAGCACTATTACTTACCCAGTCCTCTGCCTCCCAGGCAGATGGAGCATCCCCATGGTCTGGTGATGGACTGTTCCTTATGGTATCATCACATTCACTGCAGAGCTGTGGACTTGGCAAGGTCTTGATGAAGTCAGGACCTTAGAATGCTAGATTATGGAAGAGAAAATGCTGTGGGGACCAGTCTAGCAGCACAGAGGAGCAGAGTATAAGGTAAGTAATCTTCTATTCTATGCCCCCTAGACCTAAACAAGCAGATAACCCTTGCAGTATTGGTACAGTCCCATTGCAAGGTATAATTTTCACATTTCCCAGAGCTGGGCTTTCATTATTCAAACTAATTAATATCCATTGATTATTAATTTTCGGATGGATCTGTCCCTTTCAAACAGTGATTACATCTGACCATGAACTGACAGATAACCTTCCAGGACCCTTAAAAAGCTATAACAAACAAACATAACACCCACATGATACAATGAACACTTGTGTTGCAAACACAGTGGACATTACTAAATAGCACAACTCGGGGTAGCTTACTGTATTACTGTACTTGTTTTTTTATTTCTTTATTGAACTGAATTTGTGTTACTCTTACCTGATGTTTGATCTGTTATGCAATTTGCTATATTCTCTTTGCTGGTTTCTCTGTTGCATGTTGAATGAGGATGGCACATGGAAACACATGCCAGTGGTGCTTTGTGCTGTACTGCCCCTTGAAATGAAGGTAAAGCTCCACTGTTGTCTTTCCAAAAGCAGCTGGTATGCCTGCACCTACCACAATCAAATGTATCATAATAACTTACCCACAAGTATGGTTTCATAGATGCTTGTTTGTTGTAAGAGATACTTAGCTGTATTGGCCCGTATATGACCACATTAAACCCTAATCTTCTGCAACAACTGCACTGTAATTGCAGTGACTCAGGTTCTATGCCAACTGCCAATAGTCACTGTTGCAAGATGACAGACTATGAATCAAAATCACTGGCTTATTTTTAACCTAATTACATGATTCTTTTGCAGTAACCACAGTACATTATCTTTATTTCTGTATATATCTTATCTCAACATATGCATTCCATTGCTATTGAAATGCCCCAGGGTGGAACAAATAGTAAAGAATCCCAGTATTCCTGTGTCTTTTCATGTGAGACAGAAAGCAGAAGCATGCTCACTAGTCTTACTAATCAATATGAAGTGAAAAAAGGTCAAGGATTCAATCAATGATACATAATCTTCTTGGATGGCTGATTAAGTGAGAAAACTACCTAGGAGTAATGGTTTATTTGCCACTGTATCAAGTAAGCTCCTGCTTATGATAAAATCTTGCATAACCTTTACTTAAATAAAAGAGTTTTTGTTCTTGATATATTACATGATAGCAACAAAAAAACAATAAGATGAAACAGTTGGTTCTCATGTTGGGTTACTGGAGCTGTTATTGGCACAGAAAGTGTTCATAGTTGATGTAGATAGAAGAGACGACTTAGCAATTAAGGGCTTAAGTTTACATCAGGATACCTTTTCCCTGTCAAAATTCAACCTCACTGCCCACTTTCACTCGACACCTCTCCCCCCAATTACACCTGGATCTATTAGAATATCTCTCTTCCCTTTGGAACTAGCCAAACCACTTTGCTGGAACTTGGCCCCGAGGGAAGACCTATTCATCCCATCCTTCTTCCCTTCCTGGGCAACCAACTTGCTAAATGTCTTAAGGTTCCCGTTAATTCAACCCACTCCAACTATATAAACTGCCTTGCTCGCATTCTTACCTGAATGTTGTTAATTTTCTTGATGTAATCTGTTACATATTAGGTATGTCGCTATGTTTTCCAAGACAATCACCCTATCTTATATAACCTTGGCTTTCTACAAGTACGCCGTCATTGTAACCTCAGTTGCTTATATGTTACCCCTGTTTTCTTATGCACGATGATGTAAACTATTTTTTTGTTAAAACCAATAAAATTCTTGAACAAGAAGTTTACATCAGGAATAGTTAGTGTTAAGGTAGTTTTGAGTTACAGTTTCAGGAACATTTAGTATGAGGGAAACATATGGTAGGGTATCACTCTTAGCAACAGAAGATCTGTGAAACTACCAGTGGTGAGCTGTTGATACTAGAGGTCCTCATAGATGGCTTGAAGTTCAAATTGTGGGTGACTCTGCAAGCAAGAAAATGATTGGTTGAACAGTGACTGCATCCTGCATTACATACAATCATTGTTCTGCATAGCCACTGTATTTAGGCAGCCACCTGTGGTGGCCCATCAATAAGGGGCAAAGAGGCACCCCCCCCTAATCCACGCACAGGGCCCCTAATCTACATGTAGGGCACTGGACACATGGATTTCAATGTTTTTTTTTCATGCACAGGATTAGAACCTGAGGCTCTAATTGGCCTCAAAAAAGGGTGGGCTCGGGGCACAGAGCACTGCACCCTCAGCCCACCCAGTTGTGTGACAATAGCGAATATTAATTCTCTTCCCGGTCAATCATAAAGTGGATCTTAAGACCCGATTGGCCAAGAGGAAAAGCTACTGTATTGACCACCGCGCCGAGGGAAGGAGGAGGGAAGCCACAAGGAGGAAGCTGCTGTGAAGCCTGAGACTCAGTTTAAAGCTGCAGAGGAGGAAGCCACCTGCGAGGAGAAGCAGGAAGAAGCCAAAACTGCCCATGATCTAGATGGGGTAAGTGCGGGGCTGACCGACCTAGGTGGGGGATGTAAGTGTGGGACCGACTGACCGCCCCCCCCCCCCCAAAAAAAAAAATATACAGCACCAGCCACCACTGGCAGCCACAGAATCCTAAATGCAATAGTCAGCAATGAAGATTCTCCCATCCACACTGTTAACATGGATGAGGGAATTACTTGATTTTGAAGTGAAATTAATTACAAAATCAAACCACATATGGCCAGCTTAAAACACTGAAACAGAGGGTAAAAATATAGGAACACATCACTGCTATACTGAATAATAAAGCCTTGTTCTAATCTACAATCTGGCCAGAGAGCATTCAATAGATCTGTGGCATTTACCTACACATCAGCAGATGAAACAGATGAAAACTGCAGAATAAAAATGAATTTTCTGTTATTAAAAGAACAATGCAAATTAGAGCAATTACCCTAGTTGAATGTCACTAGTAAGATTATTTCCTTTAACAAAGCAAACTGAACTCTTAATTCCATACCATGAAATTAAGACAGCAGCTCAATAACTGCTAGATTCTTTCATATTTGCTTTTGACTAGAAATATATAATGATGATTTACCAAATCTGGAGGAAAATCTGGAAGAAATAGAACTGGAGTAGAGCAGTAGCCCAATGCAACGATAAGGTCATTTTTAAAAATAAATTGTGGATCTCTTTCTCTCTTGCGATAATATATATATATATATATATATATATATATATATATATATATATATACAGTATATCGTTTAGGGCAATCTTTAGTGGGCTTTATTTATTGGAGTTAACATTTTCACAGGCTATGAGTACAGAGATCTTCTTGTCCATAGAATAGGCATCACCGCACAAGCATAGATAATGTTTCACATATGCAACAGTACACTATAATAAAATGCACATATCAAGTGGTTCTTTCTAATTATTAAAAAAGGTAAGATTCTATATCTTAAAAATACTTTGCTAATCCAAAGAAACATGTAGAGAATCATACAAAGGACACATACAGTATAACAAAATTACAGAAAGCCAGCAACTGTTTGCTCTTTGCAAGATATGACAGTCCTAATTTTTTAAAGTCCTTGAGATGTTTCATGCTTTCTGCACAGAACTGAAATGGAAAGCACAGTGAAAACAAGTAGCTTTTGATAATAATTTGTACTTGTCATTTCTGAGATTTATTTCTTGGACAAAAGCTAGTTCCAGGCTGCATTGCCCTCTTGCTAAATGACCCTTTTAAGGAAAATACTCTTGTAATCAAGTGTCCCCAGTCATTTTGGTCACACACTCTGCCCTTTGAAGATCACTAAGGGCATCTGTGTAACAATGTTCATGTTTTCAAAGAAAAAAAGTTATTATGTTTTAGAAATAGGTGATGAGAGCTTCTAAGGAAGAATGGTAGTAGAGACTATAATACATTATTAGAGTTGATTTTTTTTTGTTACATATACATTATACAAGTGTTGTCCATTCTATTTCATGTTCCATTAATGTTAATGTTTTCAGAAATGTTTATTATACAGATTTTAATATATTGTTTGAGTTATCATTATTATTTTACAGGGGGCAAATCCAAAGATAAAAAGTTTTGGATGTTTTTAAAATGCTTTATATACAGCCCATTTTCAGTGAAAATAAGATATTATTAACAGTATTTTTTATTCAATTTTTACATTTTTATTACATGTCATTGCCTCCATATTTTTGTCATAGTATAGCATATTACCTATGGAATTTGCATATCAGCCAATTAAACAGAGATAACACAAAATTCTAAATAATTCTGCTTCCTTTCTTAAATCAGAACTTAATTTTCTCAATCAACTTGATTATTTTCAATCCTCATGCTCCTAGCATTAGTAAATATGTAGGAAGGAATATTATATTTACTTGTTTTAACCTTTTTTTTTTACATTTCTTCAATTACTTCCTGGCTTTTTGGCCTAGGCATATGATGTCATACATCCCAGGAGTCTTTAGGAGGAGAAGAGGGACTTTCTCAACTAAGCACTTCCTGTTGCCTGCATGCCTGAGCTAAGGGCAGATGGTTTCCAGGAAGTAAATGCTACATATGCCCTTACTCAAGATGGCCACATCAAGAACTGCTAAGGGGGTGTTTTTCTAAAAAAAAAAAAGAATGGACACATGGGCGTATAGTGGTGCTTTGAATATTAAAAATTAATTAAGCAGTGTTTTCAGTTTGTGGTGTTCAGATAAAGTGCAGTTTTGCTTTAACCACTTGCCGTCCGCCAACCGCAGGTTGACGGCGACAAAGTGGTTCGATATCACAAACCGCCGTCATATGACGGCAGCTGCGAGATCGCGCACTGTGAGCACGCGCTGCCGGAGGCGCGCCCGCACGCTCACTGTGTTCACGGAGGGCCAGGGAGCGGGTGCCACGGACTCGATCTCCACCAGCTACCCGCGATGGCCCCCCCGCACTGAAAGAACGGAGGTCCGTGTAAGTAAACACGGACCTCCGTTCTGTGAGAGGGGGAAGGGTTGTGATCACAGCCTTCCTCTACATGGAAGCTGTGATCACTTCCCTTCCCCTGTTAGGGCAGCCCCCATACATTAAGAACACGCCCAGGGAACACAGTTAACCCTTAGAGCGCCCCCTGCAGGTTAACCCCTTCACTGCCAATGGCATTTACACAGTAATCAGTGCATTTTTATAGCACTGATCGCTGTATAAATGCCAATGGTCCCAAAAAAGTGTCAAAATGGTCCGACATGTCTGCCCCAATATCGCAGTACCGCTAAAAATCGCAGATCGCCGTCATTACTTGTAAAGAATTTAAAAAAATAAAAACCCCAAAAATGAATTCTCATCATCCGTAAACACGACCACTTTTGCGCAAACCAATCAATAAACACCGATTGCGATTTTTTTTATCACAAATATGAGGAAGAATATAAATCGGCCAAAACCGATGAAAAAAAAGTTTTTTTATATTTTTTTTTTGGATTTGTATTTTAGCAAAAAGTAAGAAATTTAGTTTTTTTTGCAAAATTGTCGCTCTTCTTTTGTTTATAGCGGCGATCAAAAAAGACGCAGATCAAATACCACCAAAAGAAAGCTCTATTTGTGGGAAAAAAGGACGCAAATTTCGTATGGGTACAACGTCGCACGACCACGCAATTGTCAGTTAAAGTGGCGCAGTGCCGAATCGCAAAAAGGGCTCTGGTCCTAAAGTGTGAAATCCTTCCGGGGCTGAAGTGGTTAACAAAAGTTGAGATAAGATATTGGCCACATACTGAATGAACAGTAAAATACAACCATTGTGTAGAGCTGTAAAGCAGGAAGAAGAGCCTGCATATCCGCATTTGTAATATAACTGCCCCAAAGAACAGTATGCGTATAGTTACAAACTATACATAAGAAGCCTTCAGCCTCAGGTGTCACACACAGGGGTTGATTTACTAAAGGCAAATAGACTGTGCACTTTTCAAAGTGCAGTTGCACTCGGTAAGTGCATTTGCTCCAGAGCTTAGTAAATGAGGTAAAGCTTCACAGCATTTTTGCTTGCACATGATTGGATAATGGAAGTCATCAGAGCTTCTGCTCATTTACTAAACTCTGTACAAAAAGAAACCCCTTGTTTGTGGGACTTTGAAGGTGGTGGTACAGAATACACTTTCAAAAGTATGTAGTCAGAAAAAACATATTTATTGCACATAAATCCATTTATAAAATATGCATATAGCCATAGAAGACAGGTATGAACCACAACGTTAACAATATGTATTGCACACACAAACAGCTATACGTGTACAGAAGATGGTCACATTCCACAATCCTACACAAAGGGAAAGAGCCCAATTTACTAAACTCTGGAGCAATTGCTCTTACAGGGGGCAACTACACTTTGCAAAGTGCATACTCTATTTGCCTTTGTGCCTTTGTGGGCATGAAAATAAACATGACCTATTCAAATACAGCAATAATACATTTGATTTTTTAACTTTGATTTTTTTTTATATTTATTGAACATGTTCACAGCAAAAGCTGTTGTTACATATGACTTCACTGACAACTCATGAATAACTGGAAATATTAAAAAAAACTATAGAAATGTGTTGGTCAATATACAGTATATCCTACAGAGAAAGACATATTCCAAGTTATCACATTACTACATTCATAAACAGATTGTCTAATGGACTGTGCAGCAGGAATTGCTTGTTAATTAGTACTTTCTGGCTGGAGAGCTTCTAAGCCTTAGAAATGTAGAAGCATAACTATTTTTTTTTTGTTAATAGTTGATTATTTCCCGAGCACAGCATATTAATTTTTTTGTAGAATTTTGTATTTCAGTAATTTTTTAAATCACCGGTGTTGTTTCTATTTCCTGCACTTTGATACATATGTTGTGTTTACTTTGAATCCATTTGGAAACCAGTGAGGGCATGTGCCCATGTCATTGCTGTGCAAATAAAAAGTATCTGCCTCATTCCCATAAGCTCTTTGACAAAGCTGCTTTATTGCTTTTGATGGTATGCGTTTTCAACAGATAGCTAAACAAAGATCACGTGACCAGCTCTCTAGGCAATGAAGTACAAATACACTAAACAAAGCATAAGGTCTAAAAAACTGTATGTCATAGGAAACATGTCACTGTATGTAAGGGTATTTATTATTGGAATCTCTGTTGCAAGCGAAACTGTATGGAATTGGATATTCTGGCTGGCATATGGACACCTGTGCCTGGGAAAAAGATACGTGCATGTGCAGTATAGTACCTACCCATGTAAGGTTTTTTTGTTTTGCATGTTATGTTTTTTTACAATCTCTTTTCACCACTTGCTAAGCAATTTACATACAGAATATGTATGTGGCCTGTCACCAAGTGGATATACCAAGATCATGGCTGCAGCTGTTGCCTTGATCGTGATTTTTTTGTTTATAGAGGATGATTGGCTGTCCTGTAAAAGTGATCTTGTGGCTCTATAGCTGCTAGTTCACTTTTGCCATACCAAGAAGATTTAATGTTTACATCCCTTGTAAGAGGAATAAAAGTGATCACAAAAAAAAAAAAAAAAAATTAAAAGGACAGTGAAAAGATAAAAACTAAACAGTAAAATAAATAAGAAAAAAAAAATGTAACCAGTTAACAACCGGCCCATAGACAAAATACGGCTACAGGGCGGTTGCTTAACTCTGGGAGGACATACATTGACATCCTCCCAGAATCGCGCTTGCCGCGCACCCCCTAGGGCATGCACACGGGAACATCCGTGACCGCCAGGTCCAGGGGACCCGGCGCATCAAGGATTGCAGTGCATAGCCGCTGTGGGCGGCCTTTCACCACGTGATTGCTCCGTCAAATGATGGAGCGATCACATTTAAACAAGCCGGCGCTTCCGCCGGCTTTCCACTCTCCTCTCCGCACCGATCAATGCATTGCGAGAGGAGAGAGGGGGGAGAGAAGACGTGTGCAGCGCTGTGGGTGATGTGTAATGCCCACAGTGCTGCCAAGTGACAATGGGGGACATGCTGCACCCCCCACCATCCATCCACACCCACCACCCACCCACCCATCCTCACCCCATACAGTCATCCTCACCCCATCCAGCCATACTCACCCCATCCATCCACCACCCACCCAGCCATCCTCACCCCATCCATGCTCAGCCACCCATCCATGCTTACCCACCCAGCCATCCTCACCCCATCCATGCTCATCCATCCATGCTCAGCAACCCATCCATCCATCCATCCATGCTCACCCACCCAGCCATCCTCACCCCATCCATGCTCATCCATCCATGCTCAGTCACGCATCCATCCATCCATCCATGCTCAGCCATTCTCACCCAGCTGTGCTCACCCACCCAGCCATGCTCAGTCATCCCCATCCCTGCTCATCCATCCCCATCCATTCTCATACATCCTCATTCATGCTCAATCATCCCATCCGTGCTCATCCATCCCCATCCGTGCTCATCCATCCCCATCCATGCTCATCCATCCCCATCCATGCTCTACCTACTCGTACCTACCCCTACCTACTC